>NW_019104493.1:4434713-4491024 GCF_001995035.1 Momordica charantia | reverse complement strand
TCATGTAGCCAATCGTGAGTCGAATAATTGATCAAGCGATAACGGAGCACAAAGCGTAACCTAAGTTCAAAGCAGGCCAAAAAATCAAAATGTAAGATGCAGATCTTTGACGAAGGAAAAATGGCGGGCGAGGAAATTCATTAAGATTTAGAAGACGGAAAAAACAGCCGGTACCTGGTCGGAGGAGAGCCAAGGAGTTGGAAATGGGCGGCTGTGAAGGCTTTCTCCGCACTCTACAGAGTGAACTGGGAAACCAGAGGGAGAAAACGCCGACCTACAAACCCAGTTACAGTTGCATCGCAAAATCAGAAAATACAGGTATTGAATTTAATTCATTTCAGATTTTGCAAATATAATTTTCGATTACAAAGTAGAACAATTATAGAAAAAATAGTAAAAAAGAATATGTTTTTATATATGTAGTATTAAATTTAAAATTTTACAAAAAAATCTAAATCAAGATTGTTATCGTCAAAATCACCCCATTTAAAATGTTGATGTTTGGCAAATAAACCAAATGTGGATTTGGATGAAAACGGATATGTCTCAATTTCATAGAAATATTAAAAATATTGATTCGAAATTAGAAAAGCATAAAAATTCCATAGAAATATTAAAAAGAAAAAGAGAATTCAATGTTTAAAATTCCAAAATTACCCTTCCCTTCTCTGCGGCATCATCCAGGGTTTCATCAGCTTCCCTCATTTCTTCTTTCCTTCGTTTCGTCCCTCACTCTTCTCTCATTCAGAAGAAAAAAATTCCGGTAATGTATGCTTCGATTTCTTTTCTACTTCTCCTTCTTTGATTCGATTATTTTTTTCTTCTTCTCCTTCTTCCCATTTCTGTCTCCATCTCATTCTCTGCTGTGATTTTTCTCTTGAAAATCAGCCGCACGGAGAGTCTCACACTTCTAAGCCCGACCGAAGACTTCCGATTGATCGAAGAAATTTCGACGAATCGCCTATTGAGGATCGATAGCGTGAGCGGGAGACGGAAGCGGCAGAAAACTGTGGGAATCTGCATCTGAAGGTAAATAATAGCTTATACCGTGCGATCTGAGATGATAACTTGTTATTGTTATTGTTATTGTAATCTCATAAAAAAAAAACCTCTGTTTTCTTAACACTATATACTCGCACAAGGGAGGAAAAAAGGGGTTTTTTACTTTAACATGTAAAAATAAAGCAAATGAAAAAATAAAATTATTTTATAAAAGAATAATAGACATCTCCTTCCTCTTTTTAATATATTTAATTATATAAAACAATTTTTTTTATCATAGTAAATAATTAAATAATTATTTGATTAAATTTCTCAAATATAATGCCATGTTTAGGAATTTAACATTTTTAAAATCACTTTTAAAATCAAACATGAATAATTAAAAATCAATTTTAATTATATGAAAATCACTTCAGACTAAACTTATCAACAGTAATTAAATCAATTTTAGAAAATCAATTATAGTTAAATATCTTTTTTTTATAATCATTAATTCAAAATCATTAAAAAATCTAATCTATTTTATGTTATTTAGTATACTTTTTTTAACAAATTTTCTTTTAATTAGTTACTTATCAATGTAATAAAAAAAATTATTAGAATTTTATACCTTATCATTTTTTTTTATAAACTTGGCTTCGTGAGAAATACTATTTTTTTCTTTGTTGATATGGTTATTTAATTTATTTATAAAATTATATTATATGTGAGTGTATTTATAACGAAGTATTTTTTTCCTTTCAATTTATTTTAAGATGGAGGTATATTAAAATTCAGAATCTGACTCAAAATGATTAAAAATTGCCATTTCTGTATCTCAAGAAATGTTTTCTTAAAGAGAGAAAAAAGTGCAACTTTCTAAAAGATCGGTTCGGTTAGCAGCCGGCTCGATTAGCCGTGCTTCGGTTTTCGATGTAGGCAAGAACCGAGAAGACTGAACCGATATTCAGCCCTCGTCACGACCGATAAACTTCAAGAGGTCCGTTTAGAGTGGTTGAGAAGAATCACTCTTCTTCCCCATTCGTGTTCCACGATCCGAGAGCTAGATTCCTTCCTCACTTCATCCCAAGAAGTGACTCTCGGGCCGTGGCGACCTAAAAATTTCCATTTGCGGGTCCCGTGTTGGATCAGCGTCTCCTGCAGTTGAATTTACATATTTTGTATTCAGTCTCCTGCTTTCTTTTTCTACCATTTTCCCTCCGCGGTGATCCAACAATGTAAGTTTCAGTTTTCTGTCATTTGGCAAATATGTATCCTATTGATGCTGTGTTTTTAGTCAAATGGGTATGTTATCCAGAATTCAATGTCGGGAACTTATTCATGGCTGTGGTATATATTCATGTTTTCTTTTTCAGTTTTCCATTGTGTAGATATCTCTTGATTTTTTCAGTTCCACTTTTCAAAATGAGTCCAATTTTGACGCAGGTAGAAAGGAAACGAATTCTGATTCTTGGATTTCTATTTTGAATTTTGTATGATGATTTTTTGTTTCTTGCTGATCTAGAATTTCGACTTCTAATAGTAATTCTAGCGCGCTCCTGGGTGTGAAGATATAGGGATAACCATATTTCCATTACGGCTTCATACATAATCGAGGTGGGTGCAAAGTAAGGTATCTACTGTCTTCTTTCCTTTGGCAGTTCTCAAAAATGTCTTTTATGTTCCATAATTCATTCAAGCCATTTATGCGGTTTGAATTTAATATTCAGCTTCGTCAAGAAGGGAATGGCAAAGTTCAAGGATAGGACTGAAGATTTTAAAGATGTTGTGCGGCATTGTGCTGTTTCATTAGGGTATAACGAGGTTTGTACGATTTTCTCAAAGTAAGTAGTTGCTTGTTGATGAGAAATTTGGACTGTATATTTTTGGTGAAAGATTAGCTCGTTTTCTTTCTAGTAAATGATCAGACTACACCAAATTCTAGCATGAGATATGTGAATTACAATAGTTTTGTCCTTTTAAATTTTCTATATGTTCTTCAAGTTGATTGAAGATTTTCTTTTACCAGCAGGAACTATGGGTGTAGTTTCTGTGCTGCCACAGCAAGAACCTCTTGTTATCAATTCTGAATGTTTTAGTGTTTCTCTCAAAACATCCTTACATTCAGTAAAATGCTTTTGCAGTCCAAGTTGGCGGCTATTATGGCATCTTTCATCATTCAAAAACCTCGGCAAAGGTCACCTTTTGTCAAAGCTGCCCTAAAAACGGTAGAATTATCAATATTGGAGTAGTTGTAACTTTTTTTCCTTCCATGAGGACGTAGTTGTAACAAATATTGATTTCTTTCATGAATTAAACTTCCACATGTGTGCAAAAATTTACTCATAATACTTATGTGACACAAAATGTATATGTACATGCAACTGTCATATTTGACTCCTTTACTTGTTTAGCTTGAAAGTATTGGTGCTCTTGAGGAGTTTATGTTGAAACATCAAAAGGACTATGTAGATATGTATCGCACAACAGATCAAGAGAGAGACAATATTGAACATGAGGTGAGTTGAACTACTTGGGAAATCATTCAAATTTTATTGTCAACATTTTATATTTGGGATTTCAACCTTTTTCTAGTTAGTTGTAATCAATTAATTATCACCAAGCCGTAGTGACCCTCTACCTAAGATTTAATATGATATGAGTTTCTTTAGTGACCAAATGTATTAAGGTGAGAAAATTGTCATGTGAGAATATAGTCGAGATGCACCATTTGGTCCAGACATTCATGGACATTAATAAAAATAAAGTCACTACGTACAATATTAGAATACAAGTCTAGATGGAGAGAATAGGATTTCTAGGTAAAAATTTTGGCTAATAAGAACTCTGCAGTCTGAGGGTGATAGTATATTTTAATCAGGCTCATAGTTCGTTGTGTGGATATGCTAAGTCATTTAGTATGATTTTCATGAAGGTGAAGTGCATAACTATTTTTTCCCCTGCTTTTCTTCAACTAGTCTACTGGATAGAGTTATCATCTTTTTGTTTGCTGAATAGAAACAACTTGATTTTCTGTTTATGTTTACGTTTGGTGAAAATGTAATTTCAATAGACACGCTAATATTTGCACCAAAAAAAAAAATGCACACACACACTCGCATTTCTGTCTATCATTGGTTAATCTTTCCTTATAAAAGTAATTTTGATGTGTGGCACATTGTGATGTCAATATGTTAATATGAACTTTATTGAGTTTTGGCTGGGATAGTTTATTGTATGTATGTATTCTCGTAAAGAAATGCAAAATATGTATATTGTAACTATATGCAGGTAACTGCCTTCATCAAAGCATGCCAAGAACAAATTGATATTCTAAAAAATAACATTAATGAGGATGAAACACACTCAAAGGGCTGGCTTGGCGTTAGGGCTGATGATGCTAATGCGGATACTATTGCACACAAACATGGGGTGGTGAGTGTTGTTTTTTCTTTCTGTTCATTTTTACTACTAGTTTATTTTAATGGTTCTAGCTGGCACACTTCTCCAAACTACTTACCCTTGAGGGAAAAGTGTCACCGAATGTTGTTGCCCTGTCTACAGTTCAAGTAATTGAAAATTATTTATCCTGCTACATTACTGCTTGCTTGAACTATTTGAGTTAAATCTTTAACATTGTATTCTCCAATTTGCCCATCAACTCCCTGGTCCGGGCTTCCTTCATGGTTTTTACTGTTGGTAGAAGTGTCATCTATTTAAAGTAGTAGTCGTTTTTCAACAGATGAGAGATATCCTTTCAGTGAAATGTTTGCCATCCTTTTTTTTTTTGTGAGAATATCCTTCCCACACTCCCAGAATTAGTAATTTTTCCATTGCTGAATTTGAAGTTCTCTTCTTTCAAATGCAGGTACTAATTTTGAGTGAGAGACTCCATTCGGTAACATCACAATTTGATAAGCTAAGAGCCATTCGATTTCAAGATATCATAAACAAAGCAGTACCAAGAAGAAAACCAAACCAAGTAACTAAACCTCATTCTGCAAATACCCTTGAATATAGTAATACGGAGCTGAGGGAACCTAATAATTTTGAGCATGAACCTGTCCGAGCCCAACAGCAACAACTGTTGGATGATGAAACTCGTGCACTTCAGGTAATCTAAATATGGAGAAGGGGATTTTGATCAGATTTCTATCAATTGTTAATCGAAACAAGCTTTCTTCTCTCGGTCTGTAAAAGTTAAGAACCGAAAAGGTGTTTTTTTCCAAATTATGCAGGTCGAGTTGACTAGTCTTCTTGATGCAGTCCAAGAAACAGAAACTAAGATGGTTGAGATGTCTGCTTTGAATCACCTTATGTCTACCCACGTTTTGCAGCAAGCACAACAAATTGAATTTCTTTATGAACAGGTTGGATTTCTTAACTTTCTTTGTTTTCTTTTCGCATTATTCTCAAATCTCAATGGCTAAATACAGTTGCACTTTCCTTCTTGTATCGTTTTTCAGTATTAAATTCAATCACACAGTTCTAAACTTCCCATTTGATTTCTTTTTTTTTTCCCATTAAAATACAAATTAGGCTGTTGAAGCTACAAAGAATGTCGAGCTTGGTAATAAAGAACTTTCCCAAGCAATTCAGCGGAATAGCAGCAGCAGAACCTTCCTTATTCTTTTTCTATTTGTGCTCACTTTTTCAATTCTCTTTCTTGATTGGTATAGTTGATTGGATTGGTTGTATCGCATTTATGTTATCCATAACACAGAAGCAAGAAATGTATGAAAGCACAGATGAAAATTTAGATCACATTTTTGTTACTGCAAGTATTTTTCTTTTTAAATATCTAAACTCAAATAGTTACATTGTAAGTGGATTCCAAGGTAAAAT
This sequence comes from Momordica charantia, assembly GCF_001995035.1. The sequence continues at coordinate 4,485,198 of NW_019104493.1, read as the reverse complement.
TTGGTGGGAAAAGAATCATATAACTATATTCCTTGAAGAAACTAATCTACTTGAGGGCTGGTTTCTCATTTTCCAGCTGTTATACAACAGGAGTGAACTCATTTTTGCTGCTTCAATTTCTCAAAGTGCCCTGCATTCTTTTGTAGCTGCTGAAGCATGAAGTTTTCCTGTGCCAAGTATACATCCCATGGCCTTTCTCTGTACGGCCAGATGATTTTCAGCCTCAAGATTTGTTTCTTTTCTTCGAGGGATGCTTCTCACCATCAGAGTTGCGGCAAATGCAACCAGGATAAGGATTAGCGTAGAAGTTCTCCTCCAGTTTTGAAGACTTCCCGGGACGTCTTGGATATGGTAACCCCATTCTCTCTTTATGTAATTCAGTAACTTTGGATGAAAACTCTTCCCAACTTACCGCTCCTTTGTCCAATTGATCAATCAAATCCACAAAATTTGTCCTGAAAAGAATTAAATCCACAAAATTTACCCTGAAAGGATGAAATTGAGATAGAAACTTTTTTCTAAATGATTTTTCCTTTAGTTTCAACTACAAGTTGCGATGATTCACCCAGTACATTTAAGTTCTCTAGTTGACATGCTCCTTCATCAAATTTGAAAGAATTCAATTGTCTTCCTATCAACTACTAGTAACGAGTAACCCACTTATTGGACAGCATTCAAGTAATCTAGGATTCAAATCTGGTTCCCTATTGTCTATACCTGTCAGGGCTGATGGTTTTCCGAAATCCTTCAAATCTCCTGTGACCTTGGACGGCTTTAGCCATGTTCCCATCATAGGTGTAAACGAAAACATCACTCTCTAGTGCTACAACATAGTCTAAAGCAGCCAACTGGTTCTGATATTGCTTGAAAGACTGCAGTTCCTCTTCAGTTGCCAAAGATGAATGTGTGAAGATATTAGGATACTTAGCTTTCAGTGGTTCGATCCCGCTTTCGCTGTAAATGTTGCCAGCAACAATGTAGATATTTGTATCAGAAGGATATCCCATTGCCTGAAGAAACACAGCTACCTCTCTTGGAGTCATGGGGCATTCCCCTATTAGTCTTTGCTGGGTTGCATTTATATCTTTTACCTTCCAGTGTCTTACGTTAAGCCTTAGATTCATTAACTCTTCATCCTCAGCTTCAGTAAGATTGTGACTGCAGCCTGTGAATGCTAGCATGTCCTTTTCGTATCTGCAATCAAATATAGTTCCTTTGATATCTTCGATTACATCTTATGCATGATGTTGAGGATGAAATGAAATGGATTTCTTTTACATTTGGATTTGAATTTTTTTGTACGTGGAAGTTGATAATTGGTATCTCTGAAAGTCTGGGTTTTGCTAACAATTTGATTGTAAACCCAGAAAGGTTTTCTTGAATCTTGTTTCTTACCTTAAATGAAGAGCTAAATAAGGTTTTCCGTTACTTCTTAGCCTAGCAGCCAACTTGTTTCCAAGTTGTTCGATCTCAGGATTAAACCTTAAAGCTTTGTACATTGCCCGACATCGTAGTTTTTGTGTCGATTCAGCAACACCGTTGTTGGCTAGACGAGAGTCGGTGTGGGTTAAGCAAATCGCCTTGTGACGCTTCAACAGGGACACCATATGCACTCTATAATAACGAGGCTGCACGTATATATTTGTAATAGCATTAGAGAGAGAATGTGCAGGAGAGAGAGAGAATGAATGCAGGGTGAAGAATACCTTGGACCAAGAAACTGGGGCAGTTTCAAAGGGCTTGATAGTAGCGAGTTCTGAGGGGAGAGACTCTACTACATGAACTTCATCTCTCAAAACTTCTATGAAGTTTTGCCAGTCGAAGATGTCTTTGAAATCGCTGCAGAAAAGGATTCTTCTTAATAATCAACTTCTAAATCTACCATTTCCCTCTACCGTACGTTGGCTTTTTGTTTGCAGAGATCGTGTCTAGCCGGTTCTAAATAGTGTGTAATAGTTCTTAAACTCTAAAAGTGTATAATATAACAAGAATTTAAAGTCAAGGGAGCTGTAGCCTAAATTGATCTCTCTTAATGATGCTAATTAACTCCTAATTACACCATCAAAATAATGCGTGGGAAAGCTGTGGAAATAGACCTCGAGTCTGTCCAGAAGGATCTGTGGTCCAAAGAAGGAAGAACAAGAGTTGCATTCATGATTTTTGCTATAGCAACCAGGTCACTTATCTGCACATTATGATAAATAAACGAACAAATTAAGCAATCAGCTTAAGAAAATTTTGTAGAATATTGCTTAAAAAGTTGATCAAAATTAAATTTAATGATTGTGCACGAGATCAGTTGAAGTTGAAGACCCCAGTTTTCATCTGATTCAATCCGCCATTGGCTCGAGCTAGAAGGTAGCCATTTGTTTCAGTATCATTCCCTGATATTAACCCATAATTTATTTCAGAAGATCAATAATAAACAAATAAATGAAAATAATTATGTTAATTACTCACATTGTTCCTTCTTTGTTACATTGATGCATTTGTAATAGTCTTCGCTTTCTGGCTGCTTCCATATCTCCGGAATCTGACTACCATAAACCAATACAAAATTTTAGATTACATCTTCCATGGAGAACAAAGTTAGATTACATCTTTAAATTTTTAAAATTCTCAACACAAACCTCAACAAAAACGTATTTGATAATTATTTCAATTTTCTGTTTTTGAAAATTAAGTTTATAAACACTAAGAATTCACCTCTGAATTTCTTTATTTTGTTATCTCCGTTTTGTCAAAGAAGGCTTTTAAGTTTTTTTCTAATTATTTTTTGTCTTTTAGTCAGTTCCTTCCAAAACCGTTTAGAAAACTTTACATTAATTTTTCATTGAAAAAATCAAAATATTATATTATAATGGGGAGAAACAGTTTTGGATTCTAACCTGAAGCTTTTCCGGCAATGGGTCTGGTTGATTTTGAGCGACGGCGGCGGAATCATCACCGCCGGTCAAAGCACTATACGGTTGGTAGAGCGTTTTGTGGCGGACGATGAAATTTCCGGCGCGGCCCCCAATATTGTGGGACCTGGTGAGCCGCATTTCCTCAAAGGAATTGAGCAGCATAAACTTAACGAACAGAGAAATGGTAGAGAAGGCGAGAAGCAAGAGGCAGCAGCCCGGGCGGCCGGCCACCTGCAGCCAGTGGCGGTGGACGTGGCGGCGGAAGGAGGCGGCGTGTTTGACGTCATCGTCGGCGACGGCGGGCAGCAGTTTGGCACCGTCCTCATGGTCGAACTCGGAGGCGCCACTTTCGATTACCCGTCTTCTCGGCATGAAGTGGATATCTCCGGCGCATGAATTTGGGTTATCAGAGCTGGACATGAAAGCAAAAAAAAAAAAAAAGAGAGATGGGGGAAAATTGAATTTTCCGGTGACGGTTTTTGATTGGGGAAATGGAGTTTTAATGGTTGTGGGGGAATGGTGGGAGCCGAAATTTGAGGAACAGAGGAGGCCGCCATTCCACCCTTTTCTTTTGATCTGTTCTAAATGTGATCTGTTCTAATTAAGGATATATGATCACCATCATTTTTACTTGGATTAAACAATGTTTCGCTCATGATTTTAATGAACGTAAATTTGGGTGGGTCTCAAGTGTTTTAGCTTATGAAACTTGATGTTTGTATAAAATTATTTGGGTATAGTCTAAAAGGATGACTTTTTAATTTATTGTCCAGATTCAAGATCATGACTTTTGGCAAATATTTTATAAAGAAAAAGAAAGGAGATTGGAGGTTATAAAATACTCATGTTTACTTACTAGGAATTGTGATAGAAATTTGAATGACGCAGATTAAAACGGGAATGTTATTTTTAACACAAATTATGCTAACGTTCATTTTTAAATTAAAAAAAAGAAATTTATTATTATTTTATTGAGAGCCAATCCTTTTTTATTATAACAATTTATTTTAATATTAACACATAATAAATAATTAAATTAAAATTACATTAACTAAAAAAAGTGTTAGTATAGTTTTTATTAAAACAACTCTCTGTTAATGTAAAATAGTAATAAATTTTATTGTTGTAATATTTAATAATAATGAATTATATTTTAAAAATTTTGTTGATACTAATTTATACTAAGTATAAATGTTATGTAAAATATGTAGTGAGAATCTATTTTGTATTGTTTGATAATTAAGGAAGCGAAATATAAAAAACAATAAAAAAAATAATGAGTCAAATTTTCAACCGTGGTCAACATAAATATAAAGATAGTAACTCAATAGTAAGATTTTTTTTTTAATTTTTATTAGAATAAAAATTATTGGTAGTATAAATTGATAAAGATATAATAAGATTGTTAAATATTAATTAAAAAGTTAGGAATCTAATCTTGAATAAGAAATGAGAATATTATCTGTGAGATTGTAGGATATGAATGAGATTAATTTAAGACGAATAGTATACAACTTTGAGGTGAGTGTTATTAATTAATTTCATTTCTTGATTCTCATTTTCTTTATGTAAATGATTAGTATATAAAATTTGAACTCATAAGATAATATCCTGATTAAAAAAAAAAAACTCATGAGATAAACATCCTAAAAGAAATATAGAACAAAATGGAAAAAAAAAATCATCTGCATGAATAATTAATGATAAAAAACAGATTTGGTTTATGAAACTAACGTTTTAGTAGTAAATTTTAATTTGTAATAATTGAATCTATGTACTCTCAATTTGTAACATGGTATTGATTTTGAATTTCCACCCCACTTAGTTCTGCTAAAATTACAACAAATTTAGTGATTAAACTTGGCCATTGAACTTCAATTTAGTTCTTTTAACTCGAATATTTCAAACTTATTTGGCGCCAAACTTTAATTTACGAAATCCCTTTTCTGGAGTTCATCTTTTCTGGAAATTCCCTACCCCCAATTGATTGTCACACTGCGACCAAAAATGGATTTGTTCTCTACAACAGAGACCTTAATGGATTATTGTCCGCTGATGTCTCCATTGTCCATCCGCGCGGCGCTCCGCTTCCACACCTCTGAATCTCTCTTCGTGATCCTCACGAAAAGGTGATACGGATAGGAGAAGAGCGAAGAGATTGGGGAATTTTGAGTCTGTAAAAAGTTCATGGGCCATGGAATTTCACTTTTTACATGAACCCTAGAGATGGGCTTATCGAGGCGCCGTCGAATTTACTCTCTGACATCACTAAATCGGAGTGGGGAACGAAAATGGTGAAGAAGGAAAGGCAGGGAGAAAGAGTCAGGTATCTTTCCAAACCATGGTGCGACCCTATTTAATGGTGTCCATGCTAATATCTTGTTGTTGCTCCAGACTCTACGTCAGAGGAACGGTCTTCGGCTTCGAGAGGCGATCGGCTTTCGCTTTGATGGTTTGATTCTTCTTTAGCCTTGCTTAGTATATGCATTTAGCCCCCTCTTAACGGAAGAGAAAATGACGAGAAAAGGATACTTTCAAGTCTTCGGTATCTCCTGTTTGGATGCTGAGAAAATTGATTCGACTGAAATGAAAATTTAAGTTAGTGTTACTAGGGTTCTTAATTTGTCCTGGAGTTGAGAATGAATAATTGGCGTTTAGGTCGAAGTTAAAGAAGCATCCAAGAACATTATCGCTGGTTCTGATTGAATGTGTGAATAGGAATACCAAGAAGGAGGTTTAGCGGAAAAAATAGTTCTCTCTAAATATTTGTGAAAATGGTGGTGTATTGGGATTTGTATTTTTGACTGAGTTTCTGGATAATTTCACAGGGCGGTAGAGTCACAGTATTTATGTACCTAGCAAAAATATCAGGTACAATCTTTCTTTGCATGTTACTGATTTGGACTCCCACTCTCTTCTACAACATTATTACTCGAGAGTGGATGGTGTGAAATGTGAACATTCATGTTAAACGTCATGTTTGTGGTGTTTAATTGTACGAGTTCGCAGGAAAATCCGTAGACTTTTTGCTACCATATTTTTCTCAATTTTGTTTGTTTGTTTTTTGTTTACTGTGTTGGGTGTTTGTATTCAATAGTTGTTTGCTTTTTGTTCTTGGGGGTTGCTGTAATTTAGCTACCTTTAACGCTGTCTATTCTGGAGTAATTATCTTTAGGTTGTTCCATCTCTTTCTTCTGGAAGCAATCATTTCATTGATGAAATTGAAATTTACAAGGAACTCCAAAGATTACAGAAAGACACTTCTCCAATTGGAGGAAATAGAGGGAGTAATTGTGGAATTATTAGAACCTGAACTCCAAAAGGAAGTAACAATAATTATGGGTTCTTAAATCTCACTTGGATCTTTAGAACATCGTTGAAAGTTCTCCTTTTGTGCTCGAACCAAATATTCCAAATACCCTATATTATATTATTTGACTACAGTGCCTTGGCCTTTTCCCCTAAACTAGCGCCACAAAGTCAGGAAAGGCGGCCATTCTCTGCAACCTAGGGTAGATCATCTGAACACTGAAGTCAAGCCAGAATTGTGAATACAACTGTCTGTCTTTGTGAGATCTTCTACAAAGTGAGTACCAATTCGGTTGGAGATGGAATAGTAGGAGAACTTAATCATTTGTGCTAGTGATTTTGATATTTTTAGGATGCTTTGATTTCCATAGTTCACTTAGAAGGAGTTGCTAGTAATCTGCGAGATTGACAAAGAAGGATTTGTAGGAAAATAGAACACAAGACTCACAGGAAGGGCTCCAACATTGATAAATAGAAAAGTTTTGAGCCTTTTAATCTATGAAGGCGAGGAAAAAATTGAGCAAGGAGAACCTGTAGTCCACGTACCCAACCAAAATACCTTACTATAGATCCATCTTCCAATCAAAATTTGGTATTCTAGAAAAACTGACTAGATAAATTTGCCAAGGGTAACTTGGGGCTGCTGGAAGAGGCTTCTCAACAAGGGAAACTCCAAAGCCACTTCATAAGCAACAACACCTCATTATTTCTAAATATATTCCCAAAGCTAAGTGCTTCAAACTCTCTCAGACATGAGACTTTAATCCAATTAGATAAATGAAAACCTTCAACTTTATGCTTACCTTCCCAAAAGAGATTTCATCAATACATTTGGCATTAATAATGTGGATCTAGAAAATCGAGAGAAAGTAGGTAGGTATACTAGGAAGCACAACCTCAAGCCAAAGTAAGTCTACCTCGTCTGGAATCAAGGAGATTCTTCCACTTCTAAATCAAGGAGTATCGTCAGTATTTATTCATCTGGTAGAAAAATGGTTCGAAATTGGTTGTGCTTGTTTAGAAGGAGGTGTGTTACATAACTTTTTATTTTTCACCCAAGATTCCTTCCCATAGTCTATTTTCAATAGTTCTTGAGTGTTAGAATTATTCTTACACGCTAGACGATGATATCACAATATGATCCAAGTCAGGAGCAAGATATCACATTGTTATCCATATCAGGATTCAAGTTTAACTACAGTCCCTTGCCGTCAGTATTGTTGTCAACTTATTAGAGCTCTGATTCCAAGGCTTCGGATGGCATGTCTTTGTTTTTTCTTACATTGTTCTGTTTCGACGGCACTAAAGATTTTGATGACCATTTGATGTTAAGCTTGATTAGTAGTCTGCAATGGCAGAATATTGATTTCAGTTTTGGGTGTGTTTTTAAACTCGAGATTTATTTTGATTACAAAATTGGTCGCTTGCATTTGATAGTCCTCTTGCCTCAGTTGTAGAAAATCAAAGCCCATGTGATCTTCGGTGGCAAACCGAAGGTCTGTCTCAATCCCATTGCCAATCAATCAACATTCATCGGGTCGGATCTTATAAACAGTTAAAAGGTTGTTTGGGTTGACCATATATACAGACACCCATAACGACAATTGCTATCACTGTTTTTTTCATTAGGAACCAAATCACCCTTAATTATACCACATCAAATCAAAATTAAGTTGAAAAATTATTTAAAGATTAAGCCCACTGGAAGATAAGTTTAGTTAACTCTACTGATTAAGACATATATTATCCATCAAATAATTCTTACAAAATCAAATAATCAAAATAAGTTTAAATCCGAACAAATAGATGATGGATGCCATCACCATTAAACCCACAAAAGTTGGTACCAATACAATTATACAACTAGGTCGGTCTTGTTAAATGAATTAAATTTATCTAATCTATTAACGGTCGAGTGGGTTGGTGGTTTATTCATCTTTCTGATGGTATCAGAGCGGAGGTTTTATATTCGAATCTTACGTTGTTGTCTCGTCCTCATTTATTATAATTTTCATTTGTTGGATCTTTCAGCAATTATCCAACCCCACAAATTTTTTTCAAGGAAACGAGTTAAAAATGAAAATTTTCCTCGTAATTAATGATCCAAGCATCCAAAAGTACTCAACTTGGAACTTGTCGAGAAATGTGGGCTGCATTCATTATGATATTCTCGTTTGTGTTGGCGGATCCCACCATACCCTCCTTAATCCTTGTCGACATTGCCACGGTAGAATGAATATTCCATAGGATTTTCTGATCCGCTCACTCTCCTCGTTGCAAATTCTCACTATCTGACAGGCCCCATCAGAACCAGCCTATAGCATCTCGCCACGTATGAAGTCTCTGGCAGTACTAGCCGACCACACCACTGCCCCTTAGAAATTAGAAATTAGGGAGTCCAGCCTTCGGACACAGCCCGACGGCGACGGCCACTCGGCGGATGTTGAAGTGAGATCAGACCACTTTCCTCACAGATGACACAGATCTTACTAATTTCATCTTCTGCAATACTTTCCCCCTTCAACAGTATCCACCATCATCTCTCTCTTGTTTTTTACTTGCTTTCCCTTGTAGTTTTTGTTTGTTTGCTGATTAAATCATTCGCTCTGGGTCATCGAGATCAAGCCAGAAGATCCCAATTCTCTGTTTCTTTTTGGTGTTTATTAGTTTTATGTGCTGATTGTTGGTAATTCCCAAGAGATCATTGTGGAGTGGTGATTTTCATTTTGGGTGTTTGTTTCAGAGAGGAAGCAGCGATGGAGCAAGACATTAATTTGTTCCTCAAGACAACATGTGGGTCATGAATCGTCGCTGTTCAAATCTCGAAGCAAAAGTGGGTTTAGAAAATTTAGAGCTTCCAGTTCGACAGCAGGAAGTTATGGCGGATCTGCAGAGATTTCTAAAGGTCAACCGACGCCATGGCTTTCCACATGGCCAAACACACAGGTTACAATTACTTATCTCTCTCTCGAAAATTTCAAATGATCTTTCTTTCCACACCACTACGCTTCTCAGATCCTCTGATGGAAGAAAAGTAGGAGCCTTTAAGTAAGGTCAACTGCACCAAATACAAATATGGATCTGCCAAATTCTTGTGAAATAAGTTCGCAGTTGCTTTTTCAATTTGATGAAAGAAGTCGCATAACAAAAGACAACTTTATGTCATTAAATTGATATTTATTTTTGAACTTTTGATAAGTAAATACTAAGTTTCATAATAAATATATTAATTAAAAAACTATGAATCTTACTATATCACTCAGATTCTTTTAATATAGAAAAAAAGTCTAAATTTTAATTGCACATTTAAGAAAAGTATTCAATAATAGTCCCATACCCACAAGCAACGAGTTAATTGAATTGGTATGAGTACGTCTATTTCCACTTGTTGAAAGAAGAAAATAGGCCCAAAAAGCCCAATAAATTAAATATCCTTTCCTTATTATTGATTATTTTAATACTCTTTGTTAAACATTAAAAATCTAGTATTTGATTGTTTCGTTTTCATATATTAGAGGATGTGGGCGTTAGAGGTGTCAAAAAAAGTTGTAAAAAGTTGGGTTGGGTGCTTAAAAATGAGGTTTTAAAATATAAATAAGAAAATATTTTTTGATATAGAGTGATTTTTTAGTTTTTAATAGGAAACAGAAACAATAATACGAAAAAATAGAAACATGTTTTATCTGAATTTTCTTAAAAATTTTTAGAAAGTGGGAATTAAAATAATAATAAGGCAAATAAAAAAGATTGTGAAATAGAAGAGGATTGGCGGATTCCCCCTTGGGTTGGCTCACAATCTCAACGCATTTTCCTAAGCTTTTAAAAAGGGAAACTGTGTGTGCGGAGGCACATTCATTGCTCGTCGTTCATCCTCAAAACTCGACCTTCTTAACACAATTTAAACGCTTCTGTTTCATTCTCTCTCCCTCTGTAACGCATTCTCTCTTTATCGCCAAATCCCCCAAGGCCCCGTTTCGTTTCTGTTAGATCCCTGCAGCTGTTGCAGGCTGCAATCCCCATTCTTTCCCTTTATCTATATTCTGTTCTATTGGGGGTATACAACTACATTCAGGCCAATGCCCAGATCCCTGCTCTGCCGGAAACTAACAGATACTCCTCCACTTAACTCAACCCTCCATTTCTGTTTAAAAATCACAGACTTTTAATCAACACCCACCTCCCAAAATGAAGGGTACGAGTCGTTTGTTCACGATCGGCCTCGTTGCCGCCTGGTACTCCTCCAACATTGGGGTCCTCTTGCTCAACAAGTATTTGCTCAGCAACTATGGTTTCAAGTACCCGATCTTCCTCACCATGTGCCACATGACCGCTTGTTCTCTGCTCAGCTACGTCGCTATTGCTTGGTTGAAGGTCGTCCCTCTTCAGACCATTCGATCTCGCATCCAATTCTTCAAGATCTCTGCCCTCAGCTTTATCTTCTGCATCTCCGTTGTCTTCGGCAACATTTCCCTTCGCTATTTGCCCGTCTCTTTCAACCAGGCTGTTGGAGCAACCACCCCATTTTTCACCGCGGTTTTTGCTTACCTGATGACCTTCAAGAGGGAGGCTTGGCTCACTTATGTCACTCTCATTCCTGTTGTCACCGGGGTTGTCATTGCCAGCGGGGTATGAACTCTCTTCTTTTCTATATATTTCCCACTATTTTCTTTGTTGCTGTTTTCATGCCAATTTCCATCTTTCTTCTAACAATACTCTAAAATTTGGTCTTCTATTCTTTATGAGTTTATGCAGTTATTTTCGTTAAACTAGATAATGTTAATTTTAACGGCGAAACAGTTCCACAGATACCCTTTATTCTGTTCTTATGCATGTATTCTGGAGTGGAGGGAGGTGATTTCTGTACCCGTTTACCTGTGAACAAGATATCCGAATGGGAGCGGAATACTCTATTTGGAAATTGAGGTTTAGGATCTTATTTATTTGGACTTGAGCTGGGATTATCCCTACTTAGCAGTGTATCAGTTTAATGAAGCTTTCTGTTTGTTAGTCGAGGAAACCTTTTCAGTCTTCTATTAGTTTTTGTTTGTTGGAGATTTAAGGGTAGACCGACGCCATTGGTGGTGTCTGTGCTTCTTTGGTCACTGCGTTATTTTTTCTCAATTTCTTATCTGTTTTCCTGTTGTTCTCCCATTTCGTCAAAATAGTATGGAAATAAAGAGGGTAATTGCCTCTGTTGTTCTTCCATGGCAACAGGGTGAACCGAGTTTCCATCTATTTGGGTTTCTTATATGTGTTGCAGCTACCGCTGCAAGAGCTCTCAAATCGGTGCTCCAAGGAATTTTGCTTTCTTCAGAAGGGTATGAATATTTCTTAAATTTCTCTTCTATTTGATATCATTGTAGTTCTTTTTAAAAGATAAGTTGTCAATTATCTAATTTTCTTAAACGGCCTTTAATCTTATCCAGAGAGAAGCTGAACTCCATGAATCTCCTTTTGTATATGGCTCCTATGGCTGTTGTTTTCTTGCTCCCTGCAACACTTATTATGGAAGATAATGTGGTTGGTATCACACTAGCTCTTGCGAGAGATGATATCAAAATCATCTGGTACCTTCTCTTCAATTCGTCACTAGCATATTTTGTAAATCTGACCAATTTTCTGGTCACCAAACACACCAGTGCGCTGACCCTTCAGGTAAATTTCTATTTTTCTTGTATACTGATGCTTGCTATTGTTCAGAATACGCCTGAGTTTAAGTTAAAACTTATTTAGAATCTTATTTTATGGAACTAGTTCGCTGTCCAACTTTGTGTCCTTGATTGAGACATTGACTGCACTGACGGAAAAAAAACTATGATTTCATTGTTGAAGTGAAACACGATTGTCAAGTTTCTTGTCAATGGACAAAAGGTCAAAGTTTTTATTAGATCATTCCAAAAGTATAAATTGATAGATTACTCATTTGATATGTTCTCAATACTTTCCATTTTGTGTGAGGTGGCTATCTAACACATGAACTATTAATACTAAATGAGAAGGAAATATCATTGTAGAGTCTTTTCATTTTGCTCTGATACTATGTTATTTCACTAGTAGAGTCAAAGATTAAAATGACATCTAGATATTGTAAATTTAATGTATTTGATATATCTGCAGCAGTTTTTCTTATTTGTTGTATTTGGGCAATTGTTTCCTAGCTTATCCTATGGCTGGGGCAAATCCCAAATGGTTTTCTATGAATGGTTATTGATTGAACTAGAAGACCGTGACCAACTATTGGGTTTGGGATTTTCTGTATTGGATGAAGCGGGAGCTATTTCTGATTTCCTTAGATAAGCACAGTCCTACTTTTCTATTGAGCTAGTGTGGGTAAAGGGATGCACTCGTAGGGATCAACCTCCAGATTCCTGAAAGGTTGAATCTCTAGTTTGAGTATTGTTAGAGGCTGTAGTTTCTTTGCGTCAAGCCTTAACATCCCACTTTTTATGCATTGATACAACCAATCAAGGTCGACAGCCATGTTTTTGGTAGCAGCAAGTTCAAATTTGTCATTTTTTTACTCAAGTCCTGTCAATGCCAGGGTTCACATGGGCCTGCATGAAACTTCCAAACTTACTCTGTTTCTTATGTCTCTGTTCCACAGTTCATGCATGAATTCTCATTCGTTTTCTGACTCTTTCAGGTACTAGGAAATGCAAAAGGGGCTGTAGCTGTCGTCGTGTCCATTTTAATATTTAGAAATCCCGTCTCTGTTACTGGAATGTTCGGTTACACACTCACGGTCATGGGAGTTATTCTCTACAGCGAAGCGAAGAAACGAACAAATAAGAGTTGACTATGCCAAAGCTCAAAGTGAGTTGCCATAGTTTGTTTTGTTTCCAAATCAATGGAAAACGTGCTTGCAGCTAAGGGCACCAAGTAGTAGTGGCTGCATTGCATGCTTAGCAATTGGTGCCATAAAATTTTTGGTCTTGTTTTCATATGTTTGCTTTTATCTCAGAAGCATAGAAAGGCGGCTTCTTCTATTGTATTAGCAACAAAGGGAGGGAATAGTTTAGGAATAGAAAGTGAAATAAGTGACACAGCATAACTCTCTGTAACTCAGCTATGGAGAAATATTCTCATTCTTTTAAGGATCAGGAGGAGGCATTGTATAATTGGGTGACTACACAATCATTTTGCTGCTAACATTTGTTATATTGTTAATTAAAGAGAACCATTCATAGCTCTGCTCTTAGCATTCTCTCTCTGTCCTCTCCTCTTCTTGTTTGATGCATATTCTTATTCTACTCACATTGTCACTAATATTACAGAAAAATATGAGTAGAACATTTGGAAAAGAGAGGAGAATAAAATCTTTAAAAGTGAAGAAATGGGAGCTGACCCAGGAGAGAAAATGAGGAGCGTTACCGAACAAGCAAATTAGAACATAAAAACTAAAGAACTTTACCTCATCAATTAAATAACATGGTATGTATCATGTCATTTTCTTGGAGGTGAATCGTGACCAATTTAAAATTATTTCTCAATCTCATTTTCTTGGAGGTGAATCGTGACCCATTTAAAATTATTTCTTAAACTTTGAAGATTGAAAGACAACAAAGGAACGACGCTGTAACTCTTTATAAAGGTAATTAAAAATGAGAAATATTTAAACTTCAATTGAATTATATTCATCACATATTTCTTTCTAGTTCTTTTTTACTTCTCTCACAGTTTAAAATTATGTGCTGCTTCCACTTTTACTTTGAATAAATGCTTTCTTACTAATTTTTCTGTCCACGTATATTCCACCATTACACTGATAAAATGAATATTAATTACATGTTGTATCAGAGTTATAAGTAGTTTAGAAAGAAATATTTTGTAATTATTTCCAAAAACACGTGTCTGAATGAGTCTGGTACAATAATGTCACCATAATAAAAATTTAATTCCAGCGTATAATTGCATCCCACCCTTTGACCCTTTTTTCCCCATTTTTGGGCACTCAATCTGCAGCTTTCTGGGCTTACAGGAAGGTGAAGAAAGGCTTAAAGAAAGATGGAGAGTTCGGTAAACCATATATAAGGTTTTTTAATGCAAGGAAACAGAATGCATAATGCTCAACATGTGAATATGCAAGTTCTGTAAACCATATATAAAGTTTCCACCTCAAATATCGATCAAAAGCAACAGTTTGGCCCAAACAAACACACAAGCCGAAATGATGGTAAATATATATATATAAATTTTTCCTTTCCCTCTTCCCATCTCAAAACCATAAATTTTTAAGTTAAACACATTAGGTATATAGAGAGTTAGGCCCGAAACCGTGAATAATGATGATGCAAGGATTAGAACTTCAAGCTTCGGGAACGGAGGCAGCGGTACGCTTCATGGATGCAGACTTGATCAGGTGGTTGTAGCTTCCCTTTTCCTTGAAAAGCTGGGAGAAGTGGTGTTTGCAATATAGAATACCCTCTAGAGCTGCATAATTTGATGGGGATATAGCACACCCTCCATGAGAGCACTTGAAACAGCACTTGTGAAAGCATTGGCTTTCAACTGTTACCTGCAAGTATTTGTAATAACGAATTCGTCTAAAATGCTCTACAAACTTTGCAAATATCAAATTTATGAATCAATAGCCATGGATTTGATGCATTTTTTTTTCTCTTTTGATGTGGGGTTGTTGGAAAAATGGTAGCGCACGCCAAAACTGATATCTAAAATACCTCTATCCTTTCAAAAGTTTCAATACTATCCTTGAACTTTCATAACCGTTTCAAATATATCCATCGAGCAAAAATTTGTTATTTGTCAAGATCTCACTAAGTGGTTTACCTTCTCCAGTGGATAAACAGTTTTACCACAAGTAGTACATTTGTCTTGAGTCCCAGAAAACATGCCAGCAGCTTTGCTAGGTGATCTAGTCTGAAACCAATTATTGGTTACAAGAATCAGTTGCAATACACAGCATAATTTTATGTCCTTGTGGAGAAATCTCCTCAAGATCGAATCATAACAAATTACAGCAGGAAATTACCAGCTCTGGGGTTAACTTGTCGGCTGACTTTGCAGCTGTTGAAAACAAAACTCAAAAACAATTAAACATAAAGCAAAATTTTTGTGAAGTGAAACATCAAGTTTTCCGGAAAGAAGACAAGAACGTACGTGATTGGAAGTTCTTGTTGAAGTTTCCTGTCTCTTTGAAGAGCTGCTCGAAATGAGGCTTGCAGTACAGAACACCTTCCATTGAAGAATAATTGCTCAGCTGAAGGCAAGCAAAGAACAAGGTCAAACAGTAAGATAGATTCCAATCTTCATAACAAAAACAACCTTCCAATCCTTCCAGAAAAACTCGCAATCATCCGGTACAAGACCGAAAGTCGTTAAATTAGATTTTTTAGCTCCTATTTATTGTTTAATTGCCATGTCCCAATTGTAACCATAATTTGAAACCTTTGATGTAACTCCTATACTTTGTTGTGTTTACTTGTGATATACCAGCAGATGGACACTTGAGACACAAGTTGATACCAAATTTTAAACATCCTTTACAAATAGTTTGGCAAGATACATTATATTCCCTGTAAATTGGGCAGAAAGCAAAAACTCAAGATAGATGTATCTTTGTTAAGAATACAGTATAAATAATTAAATAGACCATAACTTATCAACTTAAGTGTTTTTGGATTAAGTGGTAATTTAATACGGTATCAGAGCTTCTGAACTCAAACTCCAATAACGTCATCTCCTTCCTTCCAAATTAATATAATAGTCACTCGTCGGATCTCATGTTAAGAATACATATAAAACAATAAAATGCACCATAGCTTCTCAACATAAACTTTTGAGATTAGAGGTGATTAAGAAATCTTATAAACAAAGTGCAATATACCTTTAGAGTTCCTTTGCAATGGGTGCATTTGAAGCAAGACTTATGATAGATAACTCCATCGGCAGAGAGCTGCTCCACAGGGTAGACAGTCTTCTCACAGGCCTTGCACTTTATTAGTGTGCCAGTGAAAGACATAGCTAAGCCCTTGGAATTAGATCCGACCCCTTTTCCACCCAACCCTCGCGCCTAACTTCCCCTCTCTGTCCTGTTAGATAAAAAATAGATGCCCCTCAAATCATCAGAGAGAGATTAACATTAAACTTCCATCACCCATCCATAACTGGAATACAAAATTACAATGAACAAACATGAATCTCATTCCAATAAACCCAGAAATCAGACTGTTTAACAATGGAAGAAGGCGACAAAGATCTTAAGAAAAAAAAACAATCATGATCTGGGATGTGAGAGCTGGGAAATGTGAAACAAAATTGAGATAAAATCGCATACCTGAGATTAGGGGCTGTAGAAATGGTGGATCTGCGAAGAACAGAGCCAAATTAATGAACCCCAAAAGCGTTAGCCTCAGAAAACTCGAGGGGGGAAGAAGGGGCGGCCGGAGAGGGGAGAAATATAGAGGAGAAAATCAAAGGGGATCGGATTGGACCCCCTTTTGCCGCAGGGTAGTGGAAGTTTTATGTTCGAATTTGGGACAAAGAATTGTTACAAAAATAGAATTGAAAAGAAGATTTATTCTTTAGTGTCTGTGATTACAACGCATTAGAAATAATTTAATGAAAAAGATAAAGGGGAGATGAGGTTGCCAAAAATTGTGGCCCACCATGAATTTGGCTGGTTCAACGACCGAGTTTGCTGTTACGCGCCATGGCCGTTGACTCCATCCATCCACATCATACATTCTAAAATAAAAACTCTCCATTTCTTTAGGCTTCTTCCACACCATATCAACTCTGAAATAACCTCTCAAGTATATAAGTTACCATAATACTCATTAATTCGTCGGTAATTCTCAACTTTACTTTTAGTGCGTTAAATATTCTCAATTAATAAAATCTATCTTTTCCAGTGATATGTCTAAATTAGATCAAAATTGGTTAATGAAATAATGTGATACAAGTGTTTTTTGTTAACAAGATTTTAGCATTAAAATATTAAGAACCAAATTGAGAATTGACTAAAAGATTAGAGATGATGTAGTATATTTAACCTAATATTTATTACCTAAATAAATGAAAAATATTTATGTTATTCAGTTTATGGGGAGGAGATGAAACCATCCTATATTTCTTTTTGAATAAATGATTCACTCTCGWTATAAGTTATAACTTATAACTAAAGAATAGTGAAATTTCAGCATAAATTAGAATGTATTTTCATAAAGTCACAATTCTATTCTTTCTAAAGATAACATAGGTGTGAATCTTCAATATATTGGAGTTTAAATTTGATCTGAATACTGAAGTTCTTTGTAACGTTGTAAAGTTTGTTTAACTCTTTGCGCAGTTTCATAATRTTCTTCACCAACGATTCGAGGTTGTAGCATAGTTGACGTTGAATCTAAAGGATCTACTGCTGGATAGATACCTTTGGCAGCTAATCCTCTTGATAGTACGGTAGTAGCATCCAAATGATTTCTTTTTTTTGAAAAAATTTCAACTTTTTTACTTTATTTGAAGATTCATATTTATTTTATAATAATGATGTAAATATCTCAAAGAAATTTGTAGTCATCCTACCAATTTAGATAAATCAACTAATGCCAATCTGAGCTGAGAATAGTGGAACTAGAAACACCTATATGCCACAAAAAAAAAATAGTAAGTTATATATTTTACTAAAAAAAAAAAGACAAATCTATTCATTTAAACAGGGTTAAAACATTAATAACTTTCTTTTAGGAGTCAAAAGTTATAATTGTTTCACGTTTATAATGTTTGTATGCTAAAGATGGTAATAAACTGAGATTATTAAAATTAGTTCAGTTTCCATTTCAAAATTGGTTTCAGTTACTTTCATCCACCTTTGGGTTGAACTTATGCCCCTTTAAGGAGAAAGAAAAAAGAAAGAAAAAAAAGCATAAAATAGGTATATAAATTTTACTGGGGTAATATTTTAAGCATTTAATTATAGTCATACATCTTAAATCATCTAACCTTAAAAGTTTTTTTTTTCTTTGAATCGACCTAAAAATTTAAGTTGAAGGATTATTGTAAATTTAATAACTTTTAACACTCTTTCAATATAGAATGCAAGACCTCGGTTATGGATAAAATAAAATAAGATCGAGAGAATGAACCAAAGTCGACAAATAACAAGTTAGAGGCTTGTTCACGACTAAAAAGAGTTAAAATACACGAGTTGTAGCTCATGGGCCGACCTGCTTATGGCTCTGTTTGGTCAACTGTGTGGGTTGACCCTGCCCACGGGTCGGTCTGATCAGCCTTTGATCGACCAATCTGTAGGATGACTTGTCCACATGCTAGTCTAGTTGGTCCTTGGTTGACCAGTCGAGGCTAACCTGCCCACAGGCTAGTCTGGTTG
This sequence comes from Momordica charantia, assembly GCF_001995035.1. The sequence goes on along the minus strand of NW_019104493.1, from coordinate 4,466,637 downwards.
GTCATCAGCCAACCAATCAAGGTAGACCAGCCCTTTGGCCTGCCTACAAGCTATTCTTGTCCGCTTTGGGCCATGATCCATATAAGTTAACCAACGCCGAAGCTCTCGGACAAAAGCAATAAAGATACCTTGAATTGAAAAACTCCTAAAAAGATATAAAGACTAAGGAGTGATAAGAAGACTGATAAATTCAAGATCCCAATTTAAGAATTCAAAAGAGGTCATAAGATGTCCCAATAATTCTAAGTTTTCCACTCTATAAATAAATACTGAATACTCAAAATAACTCTAAGTTTTCCACTCTATAAATGAATACTGAATACTCAAAATTGAGGTATTCTGAGAAACCCTAATTTGATGTTAATTAGCTTCATACAAATTTCGATTCTAACTAATTAAGCATTGGAACAATGGGCACCTAGCACCACACCGGTGCGTTATTATGTTGGTTTTGCAAGTTATATCGATTCTCCTTTTGTGTGATATGTGCTAATTCCCCTCAACCAAGTTTACGCAATCAACAACCTCAATACAACATGTTACATATATCACCACTAAACAAGATAAAAGTTATTGAATGACAATAAATTTAATAATTTATAAATATTGAGCGGTTCCATTTTCTTATTATAATTTTGTCCAATCCCAGAGGTGATTAATGAGATTCAATCGAATATTATTTGGTCTGGATTGATTTTATTTTTGTCAATTTCTTAAAATTGTATTAAAAAAGAAAAGAAATAGAAATTTAAGAATCTACCTATTCTATTTCTTAATAGGTGGTTTGATGAGGTTGTATTTGTTATTATGAAAACTAATGCACTAAGGACTTATAATAATATTTTATAAAAGTGGTTGGGAAAGTAAAAATAATTTAAAAGCTATTGTGCGAAATGAAATGAAACTGTACTAAAAAAATGAAATGAGACTAAAATTAAAGAGATATATTCACAAATAATACTTTATTATCATTATCAAAAGAAAATTCTGAATTATTAAATTTCCGTTGGCTCATCTGAATGTAAACTAGAGCCACTAACCAAACTAATTCAGGTAGATTTCAACTTAATCGAAACATAAACCAATTAAATATAATCAAGCAAACTTATAATCTAATTTAGCATTGATAATTTGGGTTGGGTTGATCAAATTCTTCTTCTTTTTTTTTTTCTTCTTGTTTGTGTTCAGCAATTACAAAGTTGTTCGTGGAAGATCAAACAATTGATTTTAGAAATGCTAAAAATTATTTTATCCATTAACTTAGGTTCGAATTAACGGTTGATCAAACTATTTAGTACCCATTTATTTGGGATATTATAATCATATTGTATGAGAGACTTATCTATCTCTAATTTTTTAAAAATTTTGTGTGTATTTATTTATTGTATATATAATTGTTTAAAGCATTTGCTGTTAGATGTATTTTAATTTGATTTTGTTGTAACTTCCTACAACTGTTTGACAGAGATTAATATTCAACATGGAATTCTTTTTGCCTCTTCCTCTCAACAAATGCACCCAATATATATATTTTGTAGGGTGGGGAATGGGGTGTGAACTTGAACGATAAGGATGTGTTTTAACCGATTAAATTATACTTTAACTTCAATGAATACTAGTATGGTTTATTTGTCTCTAATTTTAATTCCTTCAAATCATATTGTTAAAAGATCTATACAATGATTCTTCTACTTCAAATTATATTTCATTAAATGACATAAAGAAATCATGTTAACATTCGAATAATGAAACGAATAAAGTATAATGTTTAGGGGAAAAAAGATTAAAGAATATTACTAACGGAAAAATAACTGTGAGAGAGACTTYTGTGACATATGAAAATAAGAAAAAGTTGGGACTTCCCTTTTCAACCACTCTCCCAGAAGCAACGAAAAACAAAAATGGAAAAAACAAAAAGATTTATATGGTAATAAGGAAAATATGGGTTAAAAAGAAAGAGAAAGAAAGAGGAAGAGTAATAAGAAAGGAATGGTAATGTAAACTAATAATGGGTTAGTTAAAGTAAAAGATGATAGAGAGGTTGGGARTTACACGCCATGAGGTGATGTCGATGAATATATATAACGAGTTTTCRATTTTATCGAAATGTCAATAGAAATAGAAATATTGATAATAAAAAAATTAAAAATTTATTAAAAGCAAATCTTAATTAATAAATGAACCCTATTTTACACTGTCTAAATAAATTGAAACTCTTATCAGTAATAACCCTAATTATATCATAGGCAGAATATGTCCAAATTAAAATTTATGGATCGATGGATTAGCCAAAACCAAAAAGGGGTGGCTGCCTAGAATGAGAGAGACAGATGGGTGGGAGCAGCTGCAAAGTAGGTTTCAACTTGGGACATAAATGTAAAATCAACTGAAAATGGCTACCATACCCACAATTTATGCAAAAGGCTATTATTATTAGTATTATTATTAAATAGTTGTTTAAGTGTTAAACTCGACTGCTTGCACGTAATCTCGTATAAAACAGGGCTACACCTTAGTAGAATCTGATCAAATAAGTTCTCAAGACAAGCAATCGAAATTCACAACATGRTGTTTTTTTTAATGTATTTATAGACATTTGATACCTTGGTCTAGTCTTTTATTAGGATTGAAGTCTGAGTGAGGTCTTAAAAAGTATGACTCATTAGGTATGAGGTATTATACTTGAAACCTTCCATAGAAGATCGATTTACATGACCATCCAATAATAGTATTTTTAAAATGTTGAATTCTATGTCTCACCTGCCATGTTAAAAAGGACATCACATCCAAGTTTCTTGCTTTATAAACTTGATGCAAGGCCACCACTAGCCAACTATTAATCAGAGAGAAAGAGAGATGAGAAACATAATTTTGATAATTATTATAGCCTTGTCTGGTGCCGCTGTTGTTGAATCTCTTGTTCGTCATTACAACTTTATAGTAAGTTTCAATCTTCTTCTTCTTCATTTTTCATCAATGATAAAAATATTATAGGAATTTACGAAATTGTGTGGTGCAACTACAGGTTATGTTGAAGAATGAAAGGAAGTTGTGTGAAAGCAAGTCTATTATGACGGTAAATGGCCAGTTTCCGGGACCAACTCTATATGCAAGAGAGGATGATACTATCACTGTTAGAGTCACCAACCGAGCTCACCACAATCTTACCATCCACTGGTCTGAATTATATAACAACTAAATGTTTGATCCCAATGTCCATTTAGTTTCTGTACTTTAAAAAATTACTAATAGATATCTATTGCTCTCTTGAATAATCATTGAAGTCTTTGTTTCAGTTTTTAAAAATCATGTGTTCTTTGTTTTGTTATATAATTCTTTATAAATATTTTCAAAATCTAGGTAAAATAATAAAAAAAAAAATCTACATAATAGCTTGGTATCGCAATCTATTAATTCTTTATAAATATTTTCAAAATCTAGGTTAAAATAATAAAAAAAAATCTACATAATAGCTTGGTATCGGAATCTATGAAGAAATGATCTAATTGATCAACACGCACAATGAGGACCATATCCATAYGATTTTGCACTTCTCGACCAATTGTAATTATTTCGTTATTTTAAGTGGTTATTCTATTATGATAATAGGAAGAACTTATTATTCTTAACGATTCAAGAGTTCTTAGCTATACAACTTAAGCGATCCAATAAAAAAAATTTCTATTATTTTATTAACTGATTTGTGTATAGGATTCCATTGGCCCTATGGTTGAATCTTCAAACAATACATTTAATCAGCATACTATATATGGTTGAGACTTGACACAAAATTAAACCTGTAAAAACTTATCAAAAACAACTTAAAATACAATGACTAAATAGAATATAATTCTAAAAGTCCACATTATAATGATTAAATTGCCCGAGTTTAATATATGAATTATTTAACTTACTTAATATTTAGAAATTTTCTTTTTTTAACTACAATATGTAAGAGTCGAGTATTGAACTCACARTCTATTAGAAATATATGTCAATTACTATATATGTCAATTACTGTTGAATTATTAACAATATACTTTTGGAAGAGTTAAAAAAATTGATGTGACAAAGTTGATGAAATAAATTTATAATCTAATACCAAAATTTTGGTGAATAATGACAGGCATGGGGTCCGGCAACTCGGAACCGGGTGGGCCGACGGACCGGCGTATGTAACACAGTGCCCGATTCAGCCCGCCCAAAATTTCGTCTACAATTTTACTCTCGCCGCCCAAAGAGGAACTCTTCTATGGCATGCTCATATATCTTGGATCAGAGCCACAGTTCACGGCGCCATTGTCATCTTCCCCAAGCTCGGCGTTCCGTACCCTTTCCCCAAACCTCATAAAGAGAAGATCATTATCTTAGGTCACTTGGGTTTTCGAAATTTCAATCAAATACATGAATCTGATTCACAGATTACAACATCGATCTTAAAACTTCTGTTGCTCGTGCTCTCATAGGTGAATGGTGGAAAGCCGATGTGGAGGCCATTGTCGACGAGAGTACAAAATCGGGTCTGCCGCCGAACGTATCGGACGCCCACACAATCAACGGCCACCCAGGCCCTGTTCCCGGCTGCGCTACCGACGGTGAACAAATTCCCAAAATCCCCCAAAATTGCTCTTGAATTCCGATTGTTTTTCAAATAACAAGGAGATCCCATTTGGATGTGCAGGAGGAGGCTTCGTATTACATGTCGAAAGCGGAAAAACTTATCTTCTCCGCATCATAAACGCAGCACTGAACGAAGATTTCTTCTTCAAAATCGCAGGCCATGATTTCACCATTGTTGAAGTCGACGCCTCCTACACCAAACCTTTCAAAACCGACACCATTTTCATAAGCCCCGGCCAGACCACAAACGCCCTTCTCACAGCCGACAAATTTCTCGGAAACTACTTGATTTCAGCCTCCCCTTTCATGGATGCCCCTGTTCCAATCGACAACTCCACAGCCACAGCCCTTCTCCGATACAAGGGAACCCTCCAAAACTCCCCCACTGTATTGACCCAAATTCCACCTCAAAACTCGACCCATTTAACGGATCGATTCATCGACTCTCTTAAAAGCCTCAATTCACAGAAATACCCAGCGAAGGTCCCGCTGTTCATCGACCGTGCTCTGTTTTTCACCATTGGGGTTGGGGTTAATCCTTGCGAGACTTGCGTCAATGGAAGGAGAATCGTGGCGGCGGTTAATAATGTGACGTTCGTGATGCCCAAAATCGCGATTCTTCAATCGCATTACTACAAAATTGGAGGGGTTTTCACAGAGGATTTTCCGGGGAATCCGCCGTTTGTTTATGATTATACGGGTCACCCGCCGGCAAACATTCAGACTACGAATGGGACGAAGGTTTATAGGCTGCCTTATAACTCGACGGTTCAATTGGTGATTCAGGACACTGCTGTGATTGCCCCTGAGAGTCATCCTGTACATTTACATGGGTATAATGTGTTCGTGGTGGGGAAGGGATCGGGGAATTTCGACCCGATTGAGGATCCAAAAGGGTTCAATCTTGTTGACCCGGTTGAGAGGAACACTTTTGGAGTGCCGAATGGGGGGTGGACTGCGATTAGATTCAGAGCAGATAACCCAGGTGAAGAGAAAGCTTGTTCCCCTGTTTCGTGTTCTTCTTCTTTGGTTGAAAACTTTGAAATTATTTTGTTTGAACTCCATTTTTTTTTTCTTTTCAGGTGTTTGGTTCTTGCATTGCCATTTGGAAGTACACACGACGTGGGGACTGAGAATGGCGTTTCTGGTGGAAAATGGAAAAGGCCCAGACGAGTCTTTGCAGCCGCCGCCCAGCGATCTTCCTCGGTGCTAGGTTTTGTTCTTACTCTGTTTTCAAAGAGCTTCAAAAAAAGGAAGCGGATTCACTAAGTGAAGATTGAAGAATAAACAGTAGTTTCCTTGTTTGATGGTAATGGAATGTGAAGAATTGCTATATGAGGATTGATCTTATGTTTGATTTATTCATTTCTAGTTTTATGTCAAAATGGGTATTTTTATTTATTTTAATTTTTTGAGTTAACCGGGTGGAAAATTGAACTTTTGAAAATAAAAGTGGCCATTGTTTTGACCAATTGATATATATTTATCACAAAATTAAATTAAGAAACAATGTACCTTTGAATTKTAATGTACCATTTAGCCCACCTACACCTAAATAATAATCTGATCAAATGATGTGATCCTCCTCCTATAATTGTTGAACCTTTTTTTTTTAATACAGGTAGAGGTACGGACCTCTTAATTTGAGATATGTGTCGATTACACTGAGTAATAATTATTGAACTTAAAAGAAAAATAATAGTTAGCCTTTGAATTTTAATATATATATATATATATATATATATATATATATTAATGTCTGTTGAGCTCCTTTATTTAAAAAACAAAACTTTTGAACATCTAATATTGTGCAGGTCTAATCCATGTTTACAAGAAAGAAAGGAAAAACATGAACTATTAGTTTTGAGTAAAGTTTCTTTAAAGATTTTAAATACTTGTGTGATATGTTGGTTGTAATACTCAAGGATATTCTTGACATAAATATCTAGATTTACTAGTGTATTAGACATAAAATTGAAAATTTCAAAAGTATTAAAATTTTGTTAAGGTACCAAATTTTAGACGTTTGAGAAATATATATATGAAGATCAGCGTACTTCACATGCACCTTTATACGACTTGACTTCGCTATCGTTCATGACTTTATTGTGATCGACCTAAAATGTTGTATTCCTACCATAAAATAATGCCGATTATCTAGTGCTAGAAGAGGCACGTAATCTGGAAAGCAACCTAAAACTAAAAGTTTCTTGCCGGAACTCGCACTTGCGTTCACGATCAAGAAATTGGTGATATTAATATCTCAACTCATTTTTCTTCCACACCAATTTCATGATTCTTGCAGCCTTTAATTTGACGAAAGAAAATGGAAATCTTGATTTTACTTTTCATTTTCATGTCACGCAATGATTAAAGCGTCGTTTCCAAATATGATAAAGGGGACCTAACTAGCGATGTTTGGCTTGTCTGTATAATATGTCATTGCCTAGTTTTTAGATGTGGAGCGAGAACAAAGTATTTGAAAACACTCTTGCAATCAACCATCACCAAACTCCAGACTGATGGCAGAATGAGATTCTGGAATCTGTAGCTCAGGATTTGATAGAATAACAGAATTTGATGTTTTCGAATTCCAAAGGATGTATCCCAAACAAACCGCACGTCAACACGAGTAAGTGTTTTTCTAATCTAAATAACTAGCATTCTTGTTGAAGACCTACGCTAACATGAACACTAGCCAAACCAATTAATTGAGAAGAACTCATACGCTAACATATACCAAGATAGGCAGTAAAACTATTGACGTACAAAAGAGAGAACGAAGAACTCACCAACCTCTTTTGGTGAATACCTATGCTAATTAGGACTCAAAATATAAAGGCAACCATATCTACATTTTACCAGAAGGCAACAAAAGCGACCAAGATCTACAAAGAAGAAACGAATGTATGTAGGTAAAATTTCTATCAACCAGACATCCTTTCCTTGGAGTGAGACTGCTCATTGCCACCATCAAAACAAGAGCTTTCTGAATCACTGCTGTCATCTGGATGGTCACTCAAATCGTCAATGTTAAATCTCTTCCCAACATTCTCACTTGTGGATTGCCCTGGAAGTGACACAATGCCAATAGAAGCAATACTGTTTGCAATTGCGTCGATGTCTCGTGCATTACTATACAGACCACGGCTTCCAGTTAAAAATATACCTTGACTTGCTTCTGTATCTGTTAGAACAACAGGGAGTACGTTCATCAACTGCGGGTTACCCTGGCTTGAACCACTGATGAGCAGACGCAGAGTCTCTCTAGCATCCTTTTCCACATCAGTAGCAGGTATCATTGGGTTCACTAGTTTAGGATGCAGTGGCGGAATGGAGGTTGAAATGGTAGGGCCCGCGCTAACAAGGTATCCTTGACCCGAAGAGCAAACATCAATTACAGGAACATGAACAATTGGATCACAGAATAAAGGAGTAAAGGTCGGGATCTGCTGAGAGGTTTTTAGAGGCAAATGGACCAATGGCTCTGGAAATAGAGCAGGGAAATCCACTGACGGAGCATCAACTAAATTCAAAGGTGATGCTGGAACCGACAAGTTTGCAGATGTAGTTACTGGCAACAGCGAAGGAAAAGGTGGAAGAGAAAATGAACTAATGGATGAGGTGGGGAGTTGAGAAGGTTCTTCCCTTCGCTGCAGAATTGATGATGCACCAGGAGGACACCAACAATAGTAAGGAGTAAAGAGAGGTGAAACTACACAAGGAGCATGAGATGAACTTGCGGGAGCTGGAGCAGCTAATTTTCCAAATGATTCCAAAATATTCGAGGGGGATAATGGATTACTTGAATCGGTATTTGGAGCTTCAGAATGAACACAAAATGCATCAGTGCCAAGCGATGAACCAACAATATGGTTGTCTAAGGCCAAGTTGTCTCCACGCCTCCTGAACTTTTCCCTAGCAGCATCTCTCAGAGAAACCAACGTCTTAGGAAGGCCTTCTTTAAATGAATTAGACCTGGGGCTAAGACTACCCTGGTGTGCAGAATTTGCTTTAACTGCTGGACTACCAGAATTTCTTGACCGCATAGATTTTGATGATGCAGATGATTGTCCAAAATGAGATGCCTGAGATAGTTCTCTTGTGGTATTTACCAAAGAATGCGAGTCTGCAGAACTAGCTGGATGGTGGCTAACAGTTGACTCCACAAGATAGGCACGAAGGCGTGTTGCAAAGCAACCAAGACGTGACTCACTGATTCCAGTCAATTCAGAAATAGAGGGTCTCCTTTGCAGTAAATCTTTCATCTGTGGAAAAGGAGAACCAACATAAGGATATATGCGACCAACCAATACACAAAAATTACTCTAAATATACATCCAGTCAGCACTAGAAACCCATGATTATGTATAGTATCAAGAAATAAATCACATAAAAGCTTTGCATGTTTCCCCCTACCAACATAATCTTCACACGAATAAGTGTTAGAAAAACATCTCCTATCTGAGAAACCCATCGAGCTAAGCACATCATATTATACATACCTTTTGAATCTGTAATTCAAACAACAGAACAACTACTTAGCATTAAGATCCCATGCAAGAAGTACAAATACCTTCAGAAGTAGTTCCATTCCCAAGAGCTTTGATTTCTCTGAGCACCAAAAATAGACATCTTGATCATTAGCTTTAATAACAAATGAACGCCCAGATTGATCAGATCGGATCTCATCAATTATAATGGCCGTACTGGACACTCTGTTGCTTAGAGTGAATAGTCTCTCCACGTGGCCATTATCCCCAATAAATGAGAGTCGAAAGTCGGATGATGGTACGATCATTAGATTTAAGTTTCCCCTGTGATATTTTGGAAAATAGATTGTTAGAAGGGAAAAAATCCAATATCTATGGTGACCAATCTAAATCTTAATAGTAAAATCAAAATAACAGAGGAGGTAAAAGAAATCAAGATAAGAGGACCAAAAAAGTCTGGAATAAAAAAAACCAAAATATTCATAAGATCCTTCGATTAAAGGAAAGATCCAGATAGCAGCCATGTATTCAATATCTATCTTATCTATCTATTTATAACCAGATCCTCACCGTCTAGAGTCCATTAAGTCAATTGAAATAACTTATTACTGCACTGCTAGAGTACACTAAACCACTACATCCTATCTTATTATTAGCTAATTTCCTATTGAGAACGCTATGAAAATTTTCAACCAACCTATCAAATAAAAGAACTAAGCAGCTGCCTAAGGAGATACTCACAGAAAGATACCAACACTCAACCAGGAGAAGCTTCGATACAAAGGGGTCAAGGTGTTCTTCCATTGTTATGACTCACTTTAAAACAAAACCTTAAATCTAACTCACCCTTCTAACAACAAAAACAATCACACAAGCTTTCTACATGGTGATTGACAATATATAAAAGCACAATTTTTTTTATATAAATAATAGAGTACAAATAAATATCAGCATCTGGTGATAAGCAAAAACTTTCTTCAAGAGAGAATAATTATAAAATCATTGCATTTCCTCCTAACAAACAGGTTAGGCTTATAAGGCTCTGATCAACAGAAAAGGATTCAACATATGTTGAAAAAAACAATAAGATAAATGGTGCTGGAAAGAGTAACAAGTTCTGAATAGTTAGAAAATTTCAGTAATTCAGCATACATCACATTCACACCCATTCCAAACAATTCCATTTCAATTAAGCTGCAATCCTATGCAACTAGAAAACAGAAGGAAGCTATTATAGTATAAGAGCATGAAACTACCTTTACTTCCTCATAATTCAGAGATCATAATAGAAAACGCCCACTTTACCTACAAACCAAAAGATATATTTATTGGGAAGAATGAACATTGTTACTGTTAACAAGCTAACATGTAGAGTCCTAAAATCTATAAATTGTTACTAATTACACACTTTCAAGTAACATTAGATGGTTATACCATAGAAGTAAAAGGACTACTACTAAAAATCCTAGTTAAACCCCACCCCACTAAAAATGATCAATAGGCTAGATATATATGGTCATGAGCATACACAAGAGTAAACATGAAAGGAAGCATGGCAGCTCCCCCTCCCTCCCCAGAAGAGTGGGGTCAGCATGGGGACTCACCCTACATGTGCTGGTGTTGCAGTATTTTATCATATAATAATTTATAAGGTTCTGTAAGGCAATATGAGCAAAAATGTTCGGTGAAAGAGCAATCATTAGACATCAAGCATCCCTTATAAAAGGAGAAGAAAACACCATGAACAAACGAATGATGTTTCAAAATAAATTAATTAATAAAAACTGTCCCACCTATGAATCCTAATAAAGTGAAATTAGTAAGGCAACTACTCAAATTTCAAAGTCATACAAATTCAAGCAAGAAACAAATACATTATACAAAGAAACAGGACAAGGAACTCAAAGTCGACAATTGCATTAAACTGGATAATCCTTTGGAAATTATGGTGGCAAGTCTTCTAATCTTTCAAGAGATAATCCAAAGAATGGATTATAAATGAACATTGCAAATTAGATTATTCTGAGTTATAATTTGGAAAAATGAAATACCATAGACCTTCTACTAAATAAAAAGAATTGTAAAATTGGCAGAGCACCAAGAGGCACCAAAGAAAATTTCTCATATCCTCGCCCCATTACAATGTTCTCAGTCAAACAAAATAATAGCTTAAAAAAATACCGGTTTAAACTCAACCAAGTAAATACATGCATCCCTTTCTTATTTTATTTTGCTTCTGATCAGAGGGACGCTTATACTTAACATTCAAGGACAATATAATAGGCAGGAGAGCACCAACAATCGCACCAATAATTACCTTGTAGTCGTCGGGCAAAGAAGTGATCCTCGCTTTTCAATTTTTCCAACACGAACCGAGACGAGAGGTATACAGAAACACCTTGCCAGAATGCCAACTTCAACCGGCTCAAAATGCTGAGTTACAAAGACAGAAGGATCGGATCAGGAAAAAGTATAACGAAAGACACAGAACTAGAGACTGTAGAACCTCATAACGACCATTAATCCAGCTTGTTAAAGACAGATTGTAAAACGACGAGGGAAGAACACTAATTGAAGCGATAGAAATAAAAATTAAAAAAAAAATCGTTCAATCTTTTTTACTCACGCCAAATACAGATTCCATGACATCTCCATCGGCACCAGGTTTCCTATGTAGAACCGCAGAACGAGCATGGAATATAAAGCAGTGAATTATCGTCGACAGTTAAAAATTCGCCATATATTAAAATTTCACAGATTAACCAATACATATTTAAGAACAAACCTGACTCAATTGGGCAAGAAGGCGATCCTCTGCTATGCCGCTTGACGTAGACATCTTAAGCAACGGCTTCAACCTTTCGTCGGCCCGACAAGCACCCATGACTTGCATATCAAGCGCCTGAAGCCACCGTATAACCCTATCTTCCCGATCGCTCTGCTGAAGCAACAGATCGCCATCTCCTTCATCAACAAGAATATCAGTCAACCGCTCCGTAAGATTAATCTCGTTGGTTGAAGCATGCGGACCACCAGAAACCTCGACACCATTAGACGAGTACCCGAATTCTTGCACGTTATCACGATCGGCACCATCGGCGCCATCGTTAACGTTGCTGGCAATCGACTCGTCTTTTCTAGGGTTTGACATCGAGAAACCTAAAAAAGCTTCGTCCAATGAGGAGAATATAGAAAAAAATTAGAGATTATCGCAGGTAGATTCAAAGTCCTGAGCTCTCCGTCGCACCGAAATTCACTTCCAAAACAAGCCGAACGCCACAAACACCACGAAGCAAATAGAAACGAAAGGGAAGAAATATTCAGAAGAGCAAACTGAAATCCGAGAGAATTTTGCAATCAAATCAGAAGACGAATCAAATATCAATCTCGCAATAAACAAATCAAACAGCAGAAGGCAAATGAAGAGAAGGAAAGGGTAGGCGTCGCAATGACCGACATATATAGAAGGCGAGAGGCAAGAGATGGATAGATATTTTGGTGGGTGTGTGGGGGAGGTAAAACAGACCTGCCTCGCGGACTTCAAGGGGGATATAAAATTCCGAAAATAAGACAGTTTGAGATCCGGTGAGCGATTGCATAGATCACACGTCAGCTGGGCCCCACGGGATTGTAGGGTTGACGGCCATCCGAGATCCACCCAGCGTTTTCGGAGGAGCCAACTGGCCACGTCATTGCTTATCCGTAAAACTGGCAGAGGCCCGTTTTGGAGAAGCCGAGAGGAGCAAAAACAAATTATTGATTCTTCAAATTATTGTTTTGCTTTTTTTTTCCAGTTTAAAATGAAAAGGACATGTAAAAATATAAAATTTCAAGCTCGCAATTATTTGATTTGCTTTAGTATTATTAAATTAAGTCGAAAAGTCTGCCTGCCTACCAAAAAAAAAATCAGAATGTGGGTCCCACGCTGTGTATAAATAAGCAAAAATGAACCGCTGCTGTAATAAGCCAAACCGGCCTGCCTATCCCAGCCCCCGCTCTAATCATAATATTTGGTTATATTTTAAATTTTGATCAATTGGTAACATTAAATAATTTGTAAAAAATTAGTAGCATAAGATAATGATAATTGACATGAATATGATTCAATTCGTAATTGATAGATATTAATAGTAAAAGTGATAGGGTTGTAAATTTAAATCTTCACTTTTTACTATCAACGTGAACATAATTTTAAGGCGATATATCTTATCAAAATGGGCATGTTTAAAAAAATAAAAAATAGAAAAAACCTGAAATCTTCATTAAAATTTGGAACTCTAATTTCTAATATTGAATTAAATTGATATGTTTATAATTTTTTATAAATAAAATAAACCAAAAATTAAAACTTATCGAGTTTTAGGATCATTGTTACAATGTAACCTATGATTTCCCAATATATCATACAGTGAAAAAGAGTGGGGAGAGGAAATGGTGGAATATGTGTTTTGCATAGAAAGAATATTCGGGCATGCGATGGGATGGTCATCGTCCTGGAAAAAGATATGCCTCTATATAGAATAAGTTTACAATATTAAACAAATGTCTCGTTTTGGTTCTTTAGCTTGTTTTAATTCTGAATTATTAAAATATTTATTTTAATTCCTAAACTCTTTTTTAAAAATAATTATTTTGATATTTTTATTAATAAATTATTTAACAAGTAAATACAAGAATTTAGAGGTCTATATCAACATGCAAATGCGGACATACCAGATGGAGAATAATTTGATAATAAATAATAGAAAGAACTAAAATTGTTATTATTTTAAAAATTTAAGAACTAAAATAAATATTTTAAAATTCTAGGACTAAAAAAATGATTTAAACTTAACTAAAATATGTATTTTGTCTACATTTTTAGAGAGCTAATATTTGGCACGTGTGGGTGGTCCCAATGGGTTTTAAATGCATAAACTTTAGGCCCGTATGAGACGCATATTTCAAAATATAGTTCAAAAATCAGAAAACAAAACAAAGAGGCATATCATTCATTAACCCTTTAGTTTGGTCCAAATCACCATGCAACATCCTTAGGTAACCGAAAATAATTTTTAGGGGAAAGAAAATAAAAAGACAGAACAAGAAAATGAGAGAGAGTGTTAGAACACATCTCTACGTAAGTTCGAATTTCTACACGCTTAAAGAAAATGAGAAAAATATTCTCCAAGTTTTCAACATAAAATGGATTAACTAAAACGAAATGAATTTTTGAGAGAAGCCTTCAATTCGAAAACCACATTTCCTGCTTTCCACGCCAATAAAGAGTGGAAAAGGCGTTGTTTAAAAAACAAAAAGGGGTGGAAATGGTGCAGGGTAGGCTTGGTCTAGTCTAGGGCATTTTAAAATTATTTTTTATAATTTAAGTACAATTTTAATCTTCAACACTTTTTTTTTCTCATCCCTAAACTCTTGGAAATTTTATTTCAATCCTAAACTTATACCCACTTTTCAATACAATCGTTTTACTTTTTAAAATATGATTTTGATCCAATTTCATTAAACTCTACATTTAATTTCTACCATTTCATTGCTTGTCTGTATCTCTCCACGCTATCACATTCATAATAGGGACCTATATGTAGGATTTAATTAAAATTCTAAAATTTAAGGGACCAAAACAAAAGGTGAAAAAGAAAGTTTTAGGACCAAATCCAACTTTCTAAAACCTAGAGACTAAAGTAATAATAAATAAATGCGCATTTGAAGACCAAAAGCGTATTTAAAACCTTAGTTTCCTTTTTCCAAATAATTGTAGGATAACTTTCCGTAGGGTGCAATCACGTACACGCATAAAAAATTATTTAGTGTACGTCTAAGAAAAAGTCTTGCATTGATAGATAAAATTAGGTTTATATATATTTTTTGAATTTTGAAGTTTATTTTATTTTGATCCCTAAACTATCGAAATAAAACATTAAAAAAAAATAAGCATTCAGACTGATCTATTAAAATAATCAATGACGATGACCAAAATAATCATTTTTTCTCAGAATTTGGAGATTAAACTAAACATTCTATAAATTCAAGGATAAGATCTATTTTTTAAAAATTTAAAGACTAAAATAAAAATTTTGAAAGTCCAAAGAGTCAAAATAGGATTTAAGCCAAAATATTATTCTATATTAAAAATTGATAATAATATACTTAATCTAAAATTTAAAGAAGGATAGAATTAAAAATATTGAAAATACTCATACCATATAGAAAATGATAGGCTCCTCCTCGTCTGTGGGACGTGTAGACCTTATTTCAATCCAGAGCTTCATTGTATGGCGCTATAATAGTTCATCRCCCCTGTTTGAAGTACGGTGGCATAAGCCAAACTGTAACCAAATTCCATTGCAACCAGAGTTATGTCAGAGAGACGAGACAAAAAGGTTCCTCCTATGGAAGTTAGGAATGGTAGTGACCCACAACAATGAAAAGGGTCTGTCTATAGTAACATCCTCTAGCAAATAAAGCTGTTTCTTTCCTCGCCCCAAACTACCAACCTATCGGTCGTGAAGCAAGTTGAATCACTCCGTCTTCTTCGGTTCTCTTGCATATTCATCAATCAGTATCTCTACTTCTCTCCGAAAAAGTCCCTCGACCATAATGCCTTCCTTTGTAAACCTGCAAGTTTATAAGAATTAAGAAGTGAGTTAATGCAGAAGGGGAACTTAGACACTCTAAAATGATGTAATAAGAGTATGCATGCACGTTTGTAAGAAGAGAGAGAGAGACCACTGAGTGACACTTTTGGTAAAGTGAACCGGCTTATTTGCAGAGATTGATTTTGGATCAGCACTGGATATAGTCAGTGTGTACAAGTCAGAAAATCTGGATAGTTTTGAAGAAACGACCAATCCTGTGCTGGTAAAGGATCCCTGCCAAATGAACATAGAGGCTGTTTAACAATTTCAATTTCTGAAAGCTTTTTGTAGCAGTGTCAATAGTCATATTATGAATAGCAGATAAAACTAATACACCCATTACCATGTAACTAACAAAGACTACAATAGCTTATTTCCAAAGATCCATTGAAGTCGACTGAAAGAAAATGTAGGAAGAAGCTTTATCATGAGAATCTAGTGAGAACTACAATAAGAAAACACGCCCAAAAAAAGTCCAAGACTACGAGATTATTATTTTAAAAGAGAGGAAATCAATGGTTTAATTATCAATCTGTTGTCTCCCCCACATTTTATCGTCCTACTATTAAGAATGGCCAGAAAAATAGATGGCAAATCCACCACCACATCCCATTATAAAAGTAGAACTCACTATAAACTGGTAAAATCAAGTCTATTCTCAGGATTTAACCTTATGATGAATGTCCAGAAAAACTACTATAAACAAACAGGTAGAGTGTCGAGCTACTGCATCACAGAGAACCTAATAAGCCCATTCTGACTTTTCCAACCGATCCAATAAAGTGCCTCTCTAAAGAACAGAAAGAGAACACCATAATTCAGTCCATTGTAGAACCAAAGAATTGACACCGCAGAGTTACCAAATATTAATCCTTAATGACTGTAATTTGAAAGAGATAATAAAAACTATGTCAACCGAAGTGCTAAAAACATATTAGCCTGCTCTATACTACCGTGTCTCAAGACTCAGTAACTTCATCCTTGACCTTGAATTCCCTCTGATTGGAGACAATCCATATTAACTCATTTCGTCAAGTTAACACGTAGAGCAATTTTGCACATGTTCGAAGTTGAAAACCAATTAATGCATTATATATTACACCAAAAATAAAATTGATTGTAAGAACATCCCGAGCGTAGCATGAATACTCTACATTTAGGAGGGAATGGCAAATAATAATAACAATAACAATAACAGAATCTTACAGTGGGAGGATATGTGAACAAAATTGCATCCTTCTCCTTTGTGTACCCAATTAGCTGCAGTAAAACGTTGATGACTACATACTTGCCAGAGTTAAAGAGCCAACTACCACGGGACACATTAGAAGGTATTGATAACAAAACGTTCAGTGTAATTATACGTTCTATATACTGTTCCATTGTGTGTTCTAGAATTAAGGTCTAGACATGAAGGTAACTGATGAATTAAAACAAAATAC
This sequence comes from Momordica charantia, assembly GCF_001995035.1. Next base: position 4,449,447 of record NW_019104493.1, on the reverse strand, counting down.
CGACAACCGAATATTAGCAGAGCTCAGATGCAAATCTTCAGAATTATAAGTTTCAAATAAATTTGAGGAGATGAAGTATAGGAAGAATAGAATCACTGATCTTCTAACATTAGTTCATGACATAGAATTAGTCAGAAAAACTGAGATTGAGGATATAATACGATGCAAGCGATCAAGAAATCGCGATTCTCGGGGAACTTCTTCTTATAAAACTGAGCGACAAGAGCGACGATTATGACAACAGTACCAATCAGCAGTCTAGCATTGCTCATCCTCACATCTTCCTTATATCCACGACTTGCCACAATCTGAGATCGAAGTTAAAACAAATAAAAACAGGAAGCACAAAACTAAAACAGCCGACAAATTAAAAAGGAAGTGAAAGATGAAGAGAATTAGGGCTTTAGATGACCTCGGAGACAAACTCGTCGAGGATGTGCTTGATGGAGTGGTGGTCCAAAAGATTTGCCTTCTTAGGGCTCTTGTTCGCAGTCTCCGGTTTCTTCTTCTGCATTTCTCCTGGGAGTGAAAACCTCTCGCAAGCTTCCGTCCGAAAATGGTGAGTTCGCAATGGTGTATCAATTCAATTTCCTATTGAAATTTGGAAGCTCCGCAGTTCCGTTTCGAAAGTGGAGTGGCTAAATCTGAATCGCGAAGGTGCAAAATTTCGATCACCCATTGGTCGACTATACATGTTCTGCCTTTCATTTTATATGAACCTTTTTTTCAAAAAAAAATAAAAAATAAGTGTTTTTTTAGTACAATAAATAAATAAGTAATACATTTGGGTCAAATTTTGTAATAGTTTAATCGAGACTAGCTAATTGTGACTATTTGAAAACTATTGCCAATAATATATTGCTTTCAGCTACATTTTATCTCTATCATTAATTGTTATTTTAAAAAATAATTTTATGTAATTATAACTTTAACTTAACTGATTAAACCAACTCAATGACCTACACTTGCTAGAATTGGAATCCTGACAATTCCAAATTTTCATCGGGCTGAATTTTTTGCACTCAGCAACTTGGGTATTAGCGATGACAACATTGTTGTCATCGAGTTTCCCTCCAACGACTAGCTTCCTTCCCTTTCTTGTTCCGTACAGTCCCAAGTGGCGAAAGGCTGACATCGAAGTGCCAACCTACATGCACACGTCCGCCAGAATGCCTCATTGGTTCTGCACGAAGCCTGAAATATGGAAGAACCAACACAACAAGGGCGTAACCAAGGACACGTATTTTGTTCATGTTCCTGCACAGTTAAGAGAAAAATCGTCCCCGAAAGCCACCGCTTGTTTCTTTATTAGATATGCTTTGGGTGAATTCATTTGGGTATCGAAGTTTTCGTTATTGTCATCCCGTGCTTGACAACAGTGAGCTAGGTAGTAGCATAGGTCGATCTTTGAGCTGTTTTTTCGGGACTGGAACCAAATCGAGTGAGCTCATTCGCTTTGGAAGATCTATGATTGGGTAGCAAAGAAGGGTGTAGCTTGGAACCTGCCATTCAAGGAAATGGACTCTTAGTCCCAACCAAAGTACAGTTAAGATATATATTATCAATTAAAGAGTCATATGTTGGAATCATGGTCTACATATTATTGGTCTATAAATATGAGGTGAGAATAGCTTGAAGACRTATATTTTCAACTAAAAAATTAGAAGTTGAAATCTTAACCCGTGTTTTTGGCCCACGGGCCTATGCCTAAGTGCACCGAAGACAGCCCACAATTAATCACTAAATCTGATGGGCCAGAATATTTTCAAAAGAAAACCTTGGGCTTGGCCCGGTGCGACAATTTAATTGGCTTTTAAGTATTTATTGTAGAAGTTCAAATCTTCTAAACCCAGCTTATACATCTTTGTTAAATTAATTAAAAAAAAAAAAAGGTTTCAAAGGACTTTACGAGACAACAAAGTTAAAAAACCAGTCAAAATTATAAAACTGTAAAACTTTGAGTGACTATCTATTAGAATTTTTCTTAGCTAGAGCCACGTGATTATTTATACTTTCAAATCCCAATTTACTCTTAATTAGACTATTTATATTTTCATGTGATTTTTGAAAAATATTTTGGGGTCACTTTTTTATACAAGAAGAGTGAGTTTTCTTTCAAGTTTCATATGGAGGAGAGAAAAATGATGATAACTTGTACGCAATTTAGATATATGTTCCATTTATTAAAACTAAGTATTTAATTGAGTCCTCATGCGACTGCTCAATGTCAATATCTAAATTATATATATATATATGTCCAATATATAATGAATTGAGTTATAAAAATTAGTTCTGAGAATATAGACTAACAAACCATTTTCAAGTAATAGCATCCAATTAAAAGCACCCAAAGTAAAAGTTGAATTTTTGCATATTCGTCCTTTTGTGAAATTTTCTAACTAAAAATGGAAGATGCTCACCACACTTTCTCCTTGTCTAAATGTGAATGGTTCCCTCCCAACTAATATTTAAACGAAATATATAGTTCAACTAATTAAAATATTAGTAATCTCTCTAAAAGTCGAAGGTTCGAATGCTTACTTCTACACCTTTGTTGTACTGTAGAAAACAAAGAGTGAAGAGAAAAACTAAAACATACATGTGAATTATTAAGGTCGAATATGAATAAAAATACATATAGTTTTATTATTCTCGAATCCATTGGTGTTGAGGTCAATCAACTCAATTTTTCTTTATTAAAAAGAAAAAAACAGAAATAAAAAATGGAAACGTTACCAAATGAGCCCTTAGAAATCATTTAAGTGACCATACCCAATAAAACACATGTACCAATATCAAGAAGGAGAAAACAAAGATGCATGAACAACTTTGTGTTGGATGTCCAATTTAAAACTCAATGCTTCGCCATCCAATCCAAAGAATGAAAATGAGGTGAGAATGGAAACAAAAATGAAATGTGTCCCCCTTCAAACCAATGGTGGAGCACCATGTAGCTTATTTATATATTATTCATGGAGGTCCCCATTTTATGTTGCTTTAATTTGCTTTACATGATTTAATAGAAGAAATATAGATCATTTATCAATGGATGGAGATCAGTCCATTACCCCTTGTCCCTAAAAAAAGATTCATTGTTTTGTTCTATAAAAGTAAGCCCACAAACACATCTCATTTTTCTTTTCCAATCCCCCACCTCACTTCAATTTCAATGGAAGACTTACTTTCTCATGTCCCTTTCCTCATAATCAATCCCATATGGGTTTTTTCCCCTCTCTCTTTTGGATATTTTTCAAAACTTATGAAAAGAAAACCATATTTTCATGAGATTGTATTTATCGCCGACTAAAACTAGAATTATCCAACCACTTTCAATGTATTTAAGAGTTCATGGATCGTTACGTACATTTTAACTTATCAGCGTACCTATAAGAAATAACACTACCAGTATTTTGTTCACATGATTTAGATATAGTTATAGTTGTTCTTCTTTATTTAATCAATGCAATTCTAGCTATATGAGATTTATAGTAGTAGTCCACGTGTCTTTAAAACTAACTAGCTTAGATGAATTATATCCTCCTTTTTATTTTTTTGAAATTGAATTGGAGAAAGAGAGAGAATCCAAAATTGAAGGACCCCATTAGGTTGGAATGCTTTATACATGCRCACAACACCAAACGCATTGAAGCTGAGAGAGAAATTCAAATTGAAATGACCAATTAAAATGGGAGGATCTATTAGATTGTACTGCTTCAACTTCAACGTATGCATAACATAACAGTAAAATATACACGATAGTCTCTAATATTTTAGATAATCTTAATTGTCTCCTCAACCACTTTAAAATTTCTTTCAAAGAAAAAGTTTATAGATCACTAATCAATATTGTTTTATTAGCATATTGACACACATACATACTACTCCCATGATATTTGACACACGAAAAATCCACTCTCGGAATCCGATTCATCCATCGACAAAATCCAATTTCTTTTTTCAAGTAACTTGTCTGTACGTCCAATATGTTGATATAACAATAATTTGATGAGACATWAACTTGTATTCAAAGAAAAGTTTTATCAAAATTTTAATTAAAAATTCTCACATAATTAATGTAATTAATAATTGTCCATTGATAGGATGGTAAAAAGAGTCGATTTAGGTGAGGCAAAAACAAAGAGGGGGATTTGACATTGATTGGACAGTTGGGTGTAAAGAGAAATAGATGAGGGATAGAATGGTACAGATTAAATTAGATGCAGATAACCAAATCCTTTTAACAGAGTCCCACCTCCGCTCCACCATTTTTTTTATTTTTATTTTTATTTTTTGTAATTTGAAATATTAATTCAATTGTCTCAACTTTTAACATGATTTGATCTGTTTTCTTTTTTCCTTATTCTACTTGGTTGGCCAATATAAGCTGCTTCTTCCAATCCTCACTGCCTTATGAAGCATATCATATCATATCTTCAACATATATGCTTGACTTGATTGCCCTTTCTTCTCACATTATTCCTTATCTAAATATTCATTTCTTTTCTTTTCCTTCTTTTTCATTTTGTATCTATATCGGTTCAACATCGACACGAGAGATAAATCGACATTTTCATTATATTACTAAAAAATCGACAAAATATAAAAAAAATATCAAACATAATGTAAATAATATATACATCATATTGCAAAAACGAGCATAGTTCAGCGATAATTGACATATATCTCGACATTGACATTTAAAACCTTGATTATCTTACTCCCACGATCGAACAAAAGTGTTGCATCACGTTACTGTTCAATGTAATATTTATTCATCCCACCATATCATTATGGTGTGTTAAACTAAAACACCATAACAATCACTTCTCTCCCTTTTGCTCCCTTGTTAGCTTTTAATTCTTAGTTTTTCTGTCTTGGTTCAGACAATTTTCTATTTTGATTAGACCTTATGCTGGAGTCCAGATGATATTTATTAGAATTTTAATCAAAACCCTTCAATTATAGAGCTTCTGGTGATGCCTTTTCTTATAATATCTACCACTACTAAGTACTACTTTTCGAATAAGTTTAATAAATAAATAATTAAATTGAATAAAAAATTTTCTTAAACTACTTTTAGAAATAAATAAAAAATTAATCTTTTGTCAACATGATAGCTCAACTAATTAACCAATTAGTAAGAGTTTAAATTAGGTGTATCTTTTACTAAATTTGCAATACTCTGACAAAAGAATATTAAAATTTTATTTTGGTCCTTGAAATTTTAAAAATGTATTCCACAAAATTAGTATTTGTCCTTATTGGCAAATTATCCCTTTATTGGATGATTTGCTGAAAATTAAAAGAAAAAATTCTAAAAAATATTTAAAATAGACCATTTAAAAATTTAAAGATAAAAATTGGATAAGTTTTAAAATTAGATCTTTGAAAAGTTGAAAAATCATAATAAATAAATTTTAAAATAAGAAAACCGAATTAAAATGAGACTTAAACAGTACGGTGGAGCACGGCAAGGGACGGCAGATCCTTAGACGGCACGGCAGAGCAAGAACATGAGAATGAGAATTCTTTATTTTGTATTTTTTTTTTAATTTGAAAAGCAAAGAAATGAGATATTTCTTTTCTTTTTAATTTGAAAAGCAGAGAAATAACAATAAGTAACAAGAATTAGGGAAAGTGGGAAAGCGACATGAAACGACGGCGTTGAAGTTGGTTAGGAGCGTGGGGAGCAGAAAAAGGAGAGGAGAGGACTGCCAAAATTGGTTTATTTGAATTTTGAAATTAAATGTTTATTTCGCTTTCTATTTATTTTATTTTATTTATTTATCCCCTTAACTACCTAACGACCTTTATATTCCCTTCCAACTGCTACCTTTTTTCTTTTATAACTAATACATCTGTTCTTATTTTCCCAAATAAACATTGTTATCAAAATAATGCAACCTTTTCTTTTACCCTAAAAAAAATCATTTAGACAATTATGCCCTCCAAATATGTTTATTAGAGGTCAAAGTAGTAACTTTATGCATAGATAGAATCGTAGAAGTGTTGTTTATAGAGTTGAGCAAATTATAAATCCGCAATATCAACATCTTTTTAAATTTTCATATATATTTAGACAGACATTTTTAAAAATTTCATTTTTATCATGGTATATCACTTATTTACGTGTATCAAGATGTCAATCAGTGAAGACATCTATCACTAATAGATTATATCGTTGAAAAAAGTTYAGAGGATTAATTTAGCTTTCTTCGTAATTACTTATAGATTGGAGTTTTTTTTTTTTTTTAAGTTCTATATTTTGAAGTTGAAATTGTTGGTGCTATATTTGTAATTAATTGAAATTAAAATTGGAGAAAGAGGTTTGGTAAGTTGAACCTATCAGAGAAGTGGAGGAAAAAAAGGGGCTGGGCCCAACGCCAAAACCGAGCGGCCTAATTCAAAGAACATAACACCGAATATATCCTCCTTTTTCTCTATCCCTATATATAATATATATATTTATATATTAATATTTGCACATTCAAGAATTTATACCTTTTATTTTTCCCTGTTTTTTGCCATTGAGTTGGTTTGTCAACCTTTAAATGACGACTGCTGCAGCAGCTACTTTCTGTTTGCAAATGGCTTGACTTGAATGGAATTTATGCAAATAATTTATTTATTTACTTCCTTTTTTTTTTGTGGGTTGAAAAGATCATCAAAACGACACTAATAGAGTAGGTGCCATGAATGGGCTTTTGCCATATTTTTTGCATCTTTGCTATTTGGCTTTTTCTTTTTTCTTTTTTTACACAAAAATGAAAAAAAAAGGAGGAGATTCCACTTGTACAATATGTATATTATTGCTTCTGCCAAGTTGCCAACAATAACCAGAGCTTTGGATTGAGTCAGAAGTATTTTTAGACTATAAATTTAATTGTTCAGGTTGTAAATTTTATTCCACCAAAATAATTTTTATTAAATAATGAACCTAACTCAATCCACAACCCTAAAATGTTTAAAATGCAGTTAGTTTGGATTATTTTGATCACTCATTCAAAATATTGTATAACAAAAAAATAAATTGGTAATATATTTAACATTTATGCTTTAAAAATTAATAATAAGTTTAGGTTTGTTCGATGTCAACCTAAATTTATATTAGACAAACCCTTGAACCAATCCGAATCATAGTTTAGGTTAGATTATTAATAAGATTTTTTGAGCCATCGAATTTTTTAACACCCCTACCAACAACCTAACCTTGAGCTAACCGTTGGACTTGTGTGATAATTTAATACATAGCTATGCAAATTGGAATAATTATTCGTAAAAGAATAAGAGGTTTGGTTTGATAGTTTTTTTCTTTTTTTCTTTTTACAAAAAACACCGTTTTTTTTAGTACAACATGGGTGAGAGATCAAACTTACAACCCCTTGATTGGGGATATGTGTCAGWTACCGCTGAGCTATGCTTGCTTTGGCCAAAATTACTGTTATATATACTCATTATGGGTAATTTGTGATAGGATGAAATTTTGTTAAATAAGTTATTTAAATCCCAAAAATTATTATAGGTCTGCTTTAATTTAGCTTCCATTTATAATTATGCATCGGTAAACTATTTTACACAAGTGAATAGTTAACTACTAAAAATATGTTTTTCTATTTTTTTTAGATGTGTTAAAGATACTACGTTGAAAAGATAAGAGATTTAATAAGGGTTTATAATAGATAAGCTACTCCTATTTTTCCTAATTGGTTTTGAGATGAAACTTCATAAATATTAATATATTATCAGACTCCAACAAGTTCAAACGAGCATATGATCCACAAATGAGATCCTGCCAAAAGAGCCACGATCTTGAACGTAACAAGAATTTATAATAGACATTAGCTACTCCTCTCATTGCTAGTTGGTTTTGAGATTGAACCCTATGAATATTAATAAAATGAACAAATACGATGTTATTAGTAAGAGAAAAGATACATATCTCTAACTAAAAAGTTGTGAATTTGAATATCTYCACTCCCACATGTTATTGTATTAAAAAAATATCGAGAAATCATTCTCCTAGCGAGAAAGAAACAGTTGGAACGTTCATCGATTGGTTTAGAGATACGTTTCCAACATAACTTAACAATATATAAATTACTTTTGAAAATATCAATTTATCATGTCAAATTTTCTCATTCTTCCAACTATATACATTTTTACATGTTTTTTACTCTATGAAAAGTCAATTGGAATGCTCAACTAATTAAGGTATGTATTATAAATAAAAAAAATCGTGAATTTGAATCCTCACCCTACCCTTTTACTAAAAAATAAATATTTTTCAATTCTAAATCCAAAAACGAGCCTAAACTTCCCGAATAAGACATCACCAAAAAAATAACAATAAACTTGCCATTAGCACAAGGTTACGTGTTTTGTTGAAAAGTTCTTTCAAACTTCAAATTCGAATTTACCTCTTAAATATATGAAAATACATCTATTTTCAAATACATCTATTTTCAAATACATGTCAGTCCTCTTTATTTTAGAATGTAACATTACAGATATACAGAGAAATTATAAAAAACTTTCAACTTAAAAGAAAAAAATTTCCTAAAAAAAAAAAACTTCAAGAGAAGATCATTAATGACTTAAATATTAAATTATATTCAAATAATTAAACAAGTCAATAGCTAATTAAAATGATGTCAAAACGAACATAACTCAGCGATAGTTAAAGCATCTACAACTAATTATTTTAAGGTTGAAATTCGTCCTCCCACCCTACATTTATTCTTAAAAAAAAAGTTGAACAAAAAGAATTAATGCAAAATATATATATATATATATATATATATATATATATATATATCAATTTTTTCGCGATATCCACCTATCTTAGAAATTATTTCATAGGTATTTTCCAACATAGGATCAGGCAGCTACCTCGTGAGATTAGTTGAGGTGTACATAAGCTGATTCAGACACACGCTAATATCAATATAAATTTTTAAAAAATATATTGTCACTCTTCATATGCGAACAACTCTCAAATAATTTAAAGAGATTATTTTCAAAAATATCCAATTAAAAAAAAAAGACAAATATCCAAAACTTTCTACATGGCAACTATTGAATTAAATTTTGAATGGCATGGGACAAACGTATAATTACTTACCATACACATCCAAACAAAACAAAAATATGAAATCATGTCCCATTATTTGGGGCCAAAAGAAGAGTATAGAAAAAGAGAGAGATATTTATTAATAATTATAAGAATTTTAAAATGTGGTTTGTCCTGTTGGTTTCTTTTGTCTTTGAGTAGAAGATTCATTGCTCTGGTCGCCATCTTTGAGGTGGCAAACATCAACTCCCATGCCCCTAAACTCTATCCTTCATATATTTATATATATTATCGTCCCCGACAGCAACGTATCTCTATATTTCTACAATAATATGATATTATTTATTTTCAATCTAAAATATATGGTATCATTGAAAAACTTGTCTTTAGAAAAACTGATCAAATACAATGCATTATGTCAAGACATTAAAATAAGATCAATCAAATTGACTTAAGTTAATGAGTTTTATTTTGCTCTTATAATTATATACATTATTATGATGATAAGGGAATCATATACAAGAAGAGTGTACATGGAGAGGTATATATTATGTTCTTTCATGAAATGGTCATTTGCCTCTCTTGAGAAATGACTCATTAGAAAGAATAATTCTTCTCACAGTAATTATGTATATATAATGCATTGTATTGGAAAGAGATGCTCTCTAGGGTTTAGGGTTATATATACYCTAAAAGACACCTCCAATCAAAGAAACATGACTATTCTCATAATAGATATATTCTCTCCATGGAAAAAGCCAAATGAACAACTAACATAACTTTATTTGGTTAGAGTATTAAATTCTAATCGCTACTTACAAATAAAGTTACTTAATATCTTAATCAATTATTCATGAAAAGATTTCTATCTATATTGATAGGAGAAATTTAGAACTTTATTTTAAGATAGTTCGAGCAAATAACTCCTCTTCTATAAGAAGGGTGTTGCTCCTAACCTAACTTATTCAAGTCTTTACGTGAGCTTGCGTAATTGTAATTATAAGCATAACTTACTATGGAAATTATTATACTATTTTCTGAGTCAAACTACCTTTGAATTTCCAAGGCGGTGTATATCTAGTCTATATACTTAGAAAATGTTTTTAATAAATTTATAAACTTTCATTTTTTATATCTATTTTAGTTCTAATACTTAAACAAATATTCTAAACAGCTAATTGAAATTTCATTTTTTATGCTTAATAAATTCCTAACATTAACTGTGTCGATTTAACACTTACGCCACCTAATGTTCGAACCTACTCGAAATCATCCTATACCACATAATCTATAAATATTATTGTTTCAGTAAACTACCTAAAATGTTAAACTGATAGAATTAACGACATGACTCTATGAGATACAAAATTAAAAAGTTCAAGATCCTATTAAAAAATGTTTAAAATACAAAGACCGATATATATATTTACCTTAAGTTAAAAAATCTATTCGAATATTTAAAATATATTTTTTTTAGTACAACATGTTGGGGAGCGGATTCGAACTCACAATCTCATAGTTGGAGGTATATACCAATTACTGCTGARCTATGCTCACTTTGACTCGAATGTTTAAAACATGAAGCGTCATGTTCGCAGAACACAATGATTTATAAATAGGTATGAATTGTCCTTTGTAAAGAGGACTCCGCAGGGTCCGCATCAGCCTCTCTAAGAGAGGAAAAGACATGCAAATATATTGTGTAATTTTAAGATTTGACATACACCCAACGGCATGTCGTTTCTTTTTTACTCCTTTATAAATTTTATTTTTATATTTTGGAAAGTTTGTGCCATGTGTCGACATGTACTTAATTAAGGAGTTGGGTCCTCGTCTCTCTCAATSGTTCCATATTTTTKACTATAACCACCCACTTGTTATAATTTAAAGAAATAAAACACACAATTTTTTGATCGACAATATACAATGTCAATTACGTTAACATTAAGTTAAGTTCAAGTTTATTTAATACGTGTTCATAAGAAGTTAATCATACTCAATTACCTAAACATAATATAATTATATTAATAATGATAATCAATGTCAAAATATTTCATAATTTTATCTCCAAATCACACCTCAAATGAGAATATTAAGCCCCACGCCCCATCGAGTCATAGGACAAATAATATGGCAGCCCTATCCAATGGGCAACCAACTTTAATTAATAATACAGATAATTAGAAGCTGATTTCCATTTTCAATAGTTACAACAAGATAAGTATTACAAGTAAATAATAATATATGAGTACTCCCAACGAATTTTCGACTATTATATCGTGAATAAAAAATGACATTTTAGTGACGATTATGCAGTTAATGAACTGTTATTTTTTAAGTTAATGACGATGACATATGATATATCGTCATTTGTCCTCTAAAGTAAAAACGAACAGTGGTATTCACAAGTCAGTCACGTTGAAAAAATGGCAATAATACATAGCACATAGTAAAGGAAAAAAATAGTAAATACTTCAAAAATAATATTAATAATTAGTAGAAGAGAAGAATTCACTTGGCACAAGCAACAACACGACCACAATGATTAAATATTGAAGAAAATGTTCCATTATCACTACAAACCTAATATTTTCTCTCCTTAGAGGTGCACCATACAGTTTTATAGGCCCAGTTTTTAGTTGAGGGACTATTTAAGACCTATTCTGAATATTTAAGGATAATAAAAGAGAACTATATATGGACCAAATTAATTTTATAGATGAAAATTCATGGAACAAAAGAGTATTTTTTTTCCTATAATGTTTTAATTTATAATAGCAACGGGAAAAACTGCTCTCCACCCAATTTCTTATTCCCACTGTCCTATGCAGCATAATTGAGTTGGAAAATATATCTTTTGTTAAGTAGATATTCATKCGTGGGTGTCCAATAATCGAACCCAAGACCTCCTTATCTAGTACCATGTTTATGAATAAACTACCACTCAACCAAAAGTTGAATATCTCTATAGTTATTGGTCATTGCCTAACAAGATATATCAAATAACTTAACAACGCGTTCACGTTGAAGATAATTACACAATGTCGCTAAGGGGGTATCACGTAAGTGCTCGTGTGAAAGACGAACATGATTATCTAATCTTTCAAGTGAACGTGTTCGAGTTTATAACCGTGTTGTTTATAATTTATTAGATGATCGTGCTACCTGACGACCAATAATGCCAAATGATCGCATTGGGGTATCACGTAAGTGTACCTATTTTATTCGATTTCACTCCACAATGGGCCTAACACCCCGAGCACCTACAGTTAAATATCTACTTAACAAATAATATCTTTCCAACTCGGATATGTCACGTCGATCAAGTCATCTTTTTCATGAGATACTTAACTTATGCTTTAGTTGAGAGTCCAACTAAAACCTATTCCAAAAATTCTAGATCAAAAGGGTACTTTTTCCAAAATTAAATTAAAAATTATTAAAATTTTAGAATTTCCTCTCTAATTTAGACCATAAATTTTCACAACTCGATCAACTATTTGTATCAAAAATATTAAAAGGTAAATTTCGGACATTTCTATAACAATTTATGATCCTAACTTGTGGTTGGACCTAAATGGGTACAAAATTGTCATCGTACCCATGAATACAAGTTACGTAAGATGTTAAAATTAAGTCAATCCAAAACACTCACGGATATTGAATAAAAAAATCCCGAGAGACAGTAAAATATAAAATAAGAGAGATGATGAGTATGGGGGAAGTAGAGTTGGGGGAGAAGGTCAGAGACACACAGTTGGGTTGGAACTGGCAAAGAAAAAGAAAAATACAAAAAACAAAAAAAAGATTTTATATATATAAAAATAAATATTATTATATGTCAAGATTCAGTGCAACTAGCGAACTGGTGGCTGGCCTCAGTAAGCGAGCTTCCATGGCCTTTGCCTTGGCGCCTGTTGTTCTTGAACTGTCACACACGTGGCAGATTAAATGACACCACTCCTCTCTCTCTCTCTCTCTCTCTCTCTCTCTCTCTCTCTCTCTCTCTCTCTCTCTCTAATATTTATTTAAATTCCATACTCCTGCTCCTGCTACTTACTTACAATTAGCAACTCTTAATATTCAAGTCAAACAATTAAAATACTATATAATAAACTCACATATGCTCCTTTTTATCAATATAGTATTAAGCATATGTACATTATTCACAATATCACTGGCAAATAACCGACCAATCACGGGGATGAATCATATTGATATGATGAACCGACCATTTTATATAAGGTTGGAGCTTGGGTTATACACCATACATTTGCATAGTTAATTGATTAATTATGTAAATGAATGAACCGTACCCCAGCCCCCCCAAGTTCTTTAATTATTTAAAGCCGCCCCTCGTTTGGGGATTTGGGGAATGACAGCCAAATTACAGATGAGTAAAAAGTCGGCGGCATAGGCAGTTGTTAATTCTTGAATGAATGACAAACTCCATATGCATGTATATTAATTATATCATATGGTGATTGTTCATGAGATTATTATTGATAAAATTAGTTTTAATTAGTTGAGGCCTCAGGGGAGGTGAGAATGATTTGATTCTAATTAAGATCTGGAATTTGATTGATATATATAGATCATGAGATCATGATCGATCAAGAGAGATTTTTGGAGGCAAAGTAGATCTTGTAGGATGTAATAATTGTGAAGTCCAAGGTTTGAGATACTCTCTCAGATTTTAAGCAAAAATCTCATGAGATCTTCCTAATTTCCAACCCAATATCTCACTTCCATCCCCAACTCAACCATTTCAAATCAAATCCAAATAAAACTAATTATAAAAAATATAATATACCCTATAATTTTTGTGAGACTCTGATTGTATTTTTTATATTACAAAAATTTTAGGTAGACATTTATAATAAATATACTTTTGACGCCACGTTTCTATAACTCTAAACCGTTTCTTTTTAGTTATTCTCTTTAATTTTTCCTTCAAATTTTGAATACTCAATATTAATCACTAATTTGATTAATTGGACTTTCGAGTGACTTCGACATGTAACATTATTACACTAGATGCCAATTCTAAAGACTCACAACCCCTAATTTTCCAAAATTTATTTTATTTCATTTTCATTTTAAAAAAGTACTTAATAAAGTTACGTCGGATTTTCACAATAATAAATTGTCTTAAAAATTTGATTTTATGGATGTGAGACAAAAAAAAAATAGAGAAAGAGAAAAAAGAACTACTCGATAAAGTTTTGTAGATAATATTCACAATAACAAATTGTCTTAAAAAGCTTGCCTATAGTATATAGAGCTAGCGTTAGATTTGTTGTATTGGTAGGCCTCGTTCACCTAGATATATAAAGTATAAATAAAGATTAGTTGGACCCCCTTTATTTTCATATATTTAAAGAGAACGTAATTCTAGTATGTATGAATGTGCTTCTTATCCAACCTTTAGTTATTTTACATCTTGTTCATAATAATATTTATGCACGATTTAGCCTATTATCATTGATAAGGTTTGTTTAGGATTTATTTTCATAAATGAGTTGTTATGTTTTGTCTCGCTTATGAAGTATATTCTATTTCTTTTATTGTTTATCTGTTTTATAAGTTGTGTAGTTGATTTTTTTTTTTAATTGTTGTTGGGCATGTATCTTATCTTTGTCCCATTTTACCTTAATCTCAGGT
>NW_019104493.1:4386829-4433143 GCF_001995035.1 Momordica charantia | reverse complement strand
GAGATTTCCGATGTTCGAGAACGATTTCGGGTGGGGCCGACCGTTGGCCGTGAGGAGCGGCCGGGCCAACAAGTTCGACGGGAAAATATCGGCGTTTCCGAGCAGAGAGGGCGGCGGTAGTATTGATTTGGAAGTGGTTTTGGCGCCGGAAACTATGGCCGGGATTGAATCCGACTGGGAATTCATGCAATACGTGTCGTCCAACAACTAATCAAGCGGGTGATGATGATTGATAAATATATATATGTATCTGAGGGATGGGAAATTAGGGAAATAGGGAAGTGGAAAGAAATATCAAATATGGAGTGATTTCTGTGAAATATTTTTCTTTTTTATGAAGAAATTTATGTGATTTCCCTCTCCATGGAGACAGAGACGTGGTGGTTTGTTCAGTTTCCAGTTTGCGGAAATAAATTGTAGCCTTTTTTTTTGTTTGGTTTTCATGAAACGCACAATTTTCCGCGATCAGGTCGTGAATTGATGGAAACTTTTGCTGCGGGTTCCTTCCTCGTCAAACCCAATCTGCAGGTCTGAATGCCGATGAATTTTTTTAACGAAACTTTTAATTTCTTATAAGTATAGTTGTTCTTCTAACTTTTAAAAAGTTTGTAATACATTTTTAAACAAATTTTTAATTTTACACTTGTGCATCATCAGATGCCTCAATATGTGATCTAGAGAAGTGTATCTACTAGAAACCTTTTAAATACAATATTAAATAAAACTTGAAACTGTAATCTTAAAAATTTATCATTTCTGGATCATTTTATTTGTTCGAAGAAGTTTTGGTGAATTGAGAAAGAATGAGTTTAAACTTTATGATGTCATGTTCAGGATGTTACAAAAACCTTTTTAAATAGTTTATAAACCAACCATCATTAGCATTTGGTTGAGAAAGGAATTATTACTATTATTTTTTAATTGTGAGGAAGATAAAGATTACTCACGAAGCAAATATTTTCTTATTACTTCTCCAGAGAACACAAATGAAACCTTTTGGAAGAATAGTGTGAATTTTCAAAAAGATCGGAAAAGACCAAGGAGTTTCAAAATTATTAGGGAAAGGTTTTTTTATTTATTTATTTTATTCGTCCCTTGTTTGTTTTAAAAAAAATATCATAAATTTTGATCTTTTTTTCGTTAAAAACCGACATAAGTGTAAGTTTCCTTAGTATTTTTTTATTACATTTGAGTTTGATTTGAATTATGCTATTTTCTAAGAAACAATCAAATTTTTTACTCTATTTGAAAATATACATATTTATTTAATTTATGTTAATTATATAAATACATCGAAGAATAACGATAATTTGTAATCTATTTCTAAGCAATACTTATTTAATTTGAATTTTGTATTAGATAGTTGAAATGTTATCCTAGGAGGGCATCAAAGAATGCAGAGATTTATTCCACCTACTATATGTATCTATCAATTGCTGCTCACATGCATGCTTAACCCATAGGGATGAGATAGCCCTAAAAAGATAATTAAATATGCTAGTTTTTTTTTTCTGAAATTTGACACAATAATGTAGCCAAAGTTCATTGTATGTGAGCAATTTCAGTAATATAGCAACTTACTCATATACCAATATCAATAAATTATTGTGTCAAATTTGAGCAAAAAAATTGGCATATTATCTTTTTAGGGCTATCTCATTTGTATAGGTTAAGCATGATTTGTCAGCAGCAATTGATAATGACTACCATTAATATAGTAGGTGAAATTAGTCTCTATTCTATAAGGTCTAAAGCTCATTCTTTGATGCCCTAGTCTTATCAATTATTCACCAAATATATGTGGATGTGAGCAAAATTGGTTTAATAATTTTTTATATATTATAAAAAATGGACAGCATTCTCGGCTATCTAATACAATTTTTAAATTAAAAATATATGTATATATATTACCTAAACATATATGTATTTTTAAATATAGTAACCTAAGAAAATCACATTTATGCTCTTTTTTAAAAACAAAATTATAATATTTTTAATACACATCAATTTTATGTCATGGAATTAAAATTTTTTTATTCTATTATAGTTAAAGTCACACATGCGGATATAATTCTAATCTTATCTTCAAAAAGAATATAAATATATATATATATATATCTCGAAGAAGTGACTTCGCTAGAATATCGATGACTTGATGATCACCGCACATAAATGAAAATATTAAATAGTGATTAATATATAGCCCCATATTATGAAAATGAGCAATGAAAGAATAAATTCTAAATACTTTTTTATGGTGACATTAAAATTTAGTTGAGGATTATCTTACTATACAATATACATTTGGACTACTATTTAAAAGAATATGATGATCATTGTTGTCTGTCCAATTACCGGATTTAGAAGGAGAAGAAGGAAAAAGAAGCACGTTAATTAAGGATCAAGTGAGAATAATCTCTTCAAAAAGTGTTATTAATTCCATCATTTACATTTCTTGCAAAGATGAAAGTTGACATGATGGTAAACACATTTTTATTTTATAGTTGTGGCGATCAATAACGAGCACAAATTTACATATATATTCCAAAATAAATCAGTTAAAAAAGTGGCGGATATTCCAATTTACGATCTAATTATTCTCTGAAGTGCTATGCTAAACTAATGTTTCGTCCACGAGTATTTATTTGAATGTTTTAGTGGTGGATTGTTAAAATTTGTATTATATTTATGAATATAGTAAGAATTTTTTAGTTTGGAAATATGGTAAAATATTTTAAATACGATTTTTTTTTTATTTTTCTTTTATTCTGACTTTACCTTTTTAGATTTTCAAGTGCATATATAAAATATATCATTATTCTACTTGTGTTAGTATACGAGACTTTTGCTTTCTTTTGTATGAATTGAGCTGTAAATTTGACTTTTAATAGATTTGGATTGATTGAGGTTTATTTGATTGGTGATCTTTGGATACATATTTGGTGGTAGATTTAAAAATATTGAGTCCCAATTTAAAAATTTATTCAGAATAATTAGTAAAATATTTATAAATTAGTGGTACCAACTAAATATTTAGTTCAATGTAAAATAATATTAAATAATTTATTAGCGTATATATTATGAATTATATAAAATTATTATTTGACAATGTTATAATTTATAATATATTATATTTCACAAAATATTAACTAATTTATTAACATATATGGTAAATTTTGTAGAATTATTATTTGACGTATTATATTATTTATAATATTTTATATTTTTTAATTCTGACAAAAAAAATTATAATATGAAATATTGTATTTATAAAAAAAATTTATATATTTTTTAATGTAATTATGCGTTCTAAAGATTCAAATTATATCAAAAACATGGTTGTTTTTAGAATTTTCACTATTTGGATCTTATTAAAAATAAATATGTGATACAAATATTCACTAAATAATTTAATTAAGAAACAGAATACAGATTATATATAAAACAGATCTAAAAGTCTTAATGGTCTATTTATCTTTTCTAAAAGCGGCACCTCATATGACTGTTATATAATTTCGACAACATAATGGCATATTTTTATTTCATCTGACATTATAAAACAGTCTTTTTTTTTTTAATTGTAAAAATTTTATTATAATTATAATTTATCAAATGAAACTACGGATCAACACGTTCTTTTGTAATTCTAGAATTTCTTTAACAGATGGCCTTGTATAAAACTTCGCTACATTCAAGTCCATTAAAGTCCAGCCACGAATTAAATTTACTTTTCTAAAAAACTATTTCAAAAATTCAAAATTTAGAATTTCTGTAATTTTGTAATCATCGTTTTCATGCCGCTGGCAATTGGGTTCGCGGCCCATCTAAAACTGCCCGAAGCCCATAACAGATTCTCTCGGAGCCCATTTTGAGTTGGGTATCGGTTCGGGTTCGGGTATCTTGGTGATGTGATGTGGTGAAGCTTCGAAACGACGTCGTCTGCCTGCGATTCCTGCTCAACTTTGTCGTCTTTCCATCGATTTCTTCTCTGATCAACGTCGTTAGGGTTTCGGATCCGGTGGATCTCCTCGTAATCAGTGACGGCCTAGTTCTTGATGATGGAGGGAAGTCAATCCGGTTCAGACTGTGGCTGTTCGAATCGATATTTCATCTTTCTCATAACCCAGCCACAGGTAATTTGATTCTGTCTTCTTTTCACCATTTTATTATCTTCTTAGTTGCTTGCCTTATTTGATTGCTGAGAATGTGGTGAGTGAGAGAGAGAATCTGTTTTTCATAATTTTCTGAAATTATTAGGAACATGAACAAATTGCAATTCACAAGAAACAGCGATTTCATTCGACCTAGACCGATGAATTGTGTTAGTTGAGGTTAATGAAACTAGAAAACGGCCTAGAAATAGGTTTCTCGAACAAAATTTCAGAGAATAAGACTCCCCGTCAACAATTCTGCCCGTTTTTAGTTGTAATGGCTCATGTCTCGAATTTATGCGATGCTTAGAGTTGTAAGCTTTAAATTTCAGGTTCCATGACAGATATAAACAGTTGAGGCCTTAAATTGTCTACTTTTCGGCAAAAGTTTGACTGGTATGAAGACGCTATAGTTAATCAAGCAGATTGATTTGGAAGATGAAGTCTGAACTCTTTTTTACTCTGCATTTTAAGATGCATACTGTGGAAATCAATATGAAGGCCTGCCAATAAAAGATGGTTGCACTGTACTGAACAGAAGATGAAGAAGAGTTTCATTGTAAAGAACCCAATTGCCTTTGGTTTTATGATTCTCTCTGTTTGTTGCATACTTATTGTACTCATCTCAACGCTAAGGCTTCCAGAGCTAACTGTAGGAGTTAATGCTGTTACCAGAAAGGTTCCGAAAGATGATAAGTTGGGCAAATTTGGGGAGATGATGATCAAAATGTTGCCTAAGGATCTTGCTTTTACTGTCTTTGTCCCTTCAGAGAAGGCTTTCGAGCGCGAATTGAGTTTACAAGTAAATGAAAGCTTCACAACAGAGAAGACAGATGATACATATGCAGTAATTTCACGTGTATTGGGTTTCTCTGCCGTTCCTCGAGCTATTTATTCGAGTTTGGTAGATTATGGGAAGGAAATTTCATATGATGCTGTATCTGGATTTACGTTGTACATTTCCAAGGACAGAGATGGGATGTTGATTGTTAACAGAGTGAGGTCAGAAATGGTGGATATAAAGAAGAAGGATATTGTTGTTCATATAATGGATGGTGTTATAATGGATGCTGAGTTTGAGCAGTCGGTAAAACCTGATGACAGTGAAGATTAAACCTCTGAAAAGCAGCTCTTAATTGCATCTTTTAATCACACATTTTCCTATCAGTTGAGTTTGTAATGACTGAAGATTAAGTTATTTGGCCAAACATTTCTCTTGAAAGAGCAAAATAGATTCTTTTCCTTTCAAATCCCTTTTGTCATATGTCACTAACCATAAATATTTAATTGAATCTTGATGTTTTTTTAGTACAACAAATACTAGGTATGGAGATTTCAATCTCCAACCTCAAAAGRGAACCATGTGTTTGTTTGTATTTTGTTTTTGAGATTTTCCATGTGCTAAATATAGTTATAAAAAAAAAGTTAATCCATCTGTTTTGCTTAGAACTATGATTTTAGTTTCAATATATTTGATTACTTCTTAATTCTAATTTAGTCCATAAATTACAATCAGATTTGAGATTTCAGGTCAAAATTAGATATGATTTTGTTTAAAAACTGACATAAAAAGAATAGAGGAATAAATGTGAGAAGTGGGAAATGGGAAGCAAAACCAAGGAATGACATTATATTTTGGAGAGGTTATGAATTCCGAAACATTGAACATTTGAATTTGAATCCACACATTGGTTTATCTTTCTCGTGATTAAAATTAAGACCATTTAATTTGAATTCCCAATTTCCAACATTCACTAATTAACAATAAATCCAACACCATTCTCATTCAACTTCTACGTGTTTGTTTTTTCAGCATGGACTTCACTTTGTTCTACAGAAAGCTTAAACGAAGATCCAATAATGGAGGATCATCCATTTTTGTCTCTATTTTGTAGGTGAAAGCTGCTGTATCCTCCTCATACTGCTTCCCATTTACTTTAATAAACTCATCATCTGCTTCTGCTTCTGCTTCTGCTTCTACTTCTGCTTCTGCTTCTACTTCTGCTTCATCAACTGAGTTTACTGGGAAAAGTTGAAGCGTTTTCCTCATTCTTTCTGGCTCCATCTCCACAAAATGATCTGCTGAAACCCCAAAACCAAAAAAACACAACCATGAATCTAAAACATAATCACAATCATCATAATTAATAATCTCTTGAAATGACTTGAAAACATACTGTTTGGAGGGGAAATGAAATGTTGGTGAGTAGTGTCAATRTATTTGATAGGAATAGGATGATGATTATGATTATGATTATGATGATCATGAGAAATGAGTTTGCGACGCTTGTGTCTCTCTCTGGCTTTATGATTTTGGAACCAATAGAACACATTCTTGCTCTCGATGTTGCCGTAAAAGCTGAGCTGATGAGAGATCTTCTGAATCTGATCACTGCTCGGAGTTCTAAGCCCTGACCTGAACAGCTCTGTCAGCACTTTTACCTGTTCTCCCGTCGGATTCCACCTCCCACATTTTGTACTCCCACTCCCCTTCCCCCCGCCGTAACCACCGCCACCGTCCCCGCCACCGACCCCGACCCCGACTTTTACATCCATATTCTGGAACTGAAACTTCTGCACTCGGAAACAAACAAAGCTTATACCCAAGTCAGAAAAGTACTGCATGCTCCGTGCGTCTCATTTATATATATACACATAACAATACAACTGGGTTTTCTATTAAAGTATGAGTTTAGTTAGAATTTTTAATAAATTTCTCAACTTTATAAGTGTTTTCCAATTATCTTCCTTTAATGCTTTCTTTCCTTAATTGTTAACTATATTATTTAGTCATTACGTCTTAGATCAGTTTGTCATGTTAGGTAAATATTAAATGAACTAAATAATTATATATCTTTTAGATACAAAATTAAGTTAAGTTCAAGTATATATACGAGATTAAAAGATCATGGACTTATATCGTAGGACAAAGTTTAGCTATTTTGCAACGGACTATAATTACTATTAAGTTTTTGATGGATGGAAGAGGGGAAATTCGACAAAGAAAATATCAGATTTTTTTTTCCTTTTTTATAAAGATAAGGATTTGTTAAAATTTTACTCGTTTCTCTGCTACCCTTATGTTATATTTCAGAAAAAGATTATTAAAGGAGAACCCATTTTGAGTTTATGATGCTTCTTTTCTTCAGCCATACATGTACATACAGTGTCGAGAAAGCAGAAAAAGGACTCCTTTTTTATTGAAGTCTAAGACGCTTTTTTCTTTTTTTCTTTTTTCTTTTCATGGAAATAACTTTAACGTATAATAATAATAATATTTTGTTTGTTTCTTGGAATACCCTTTTGTTTATCAGTAAGCTGCTTTGATTTTAGGGAAACAAAAGAGATTGGATTGAACACCGATTTGATGAGATTTTTTTTTTCTTTTTTAATGGTTTTTTTTTTGCCTGGTTTTTTGTGCAGAGAGAGATGGAAATAAGGAATATGGAGGGACATGCGCAAAAGCTGCCACTGGTGAAAATTTTCGGTCGTCGAGCAGACAAAGATGCAAGTTTCATTGATTCTCATTAAACAAAACAAAAAAATATAAAACAATTGTGATTTTTGAGTCTCATGGATCAAAGTTTTCTCTCACGTATTTGAATGCATTTTTTTAATGGGTTTGCTGTTTTTCAGTAAAGCATGCACTTACTCGTGTCCAAAAAGAATTCGACAAAACAGAATTTACGTTATCTCAAATGGATCACTATTGAAATCTTAGTATGGTTCAACTAATCAAATCAAGAACAAACCTTTCTTCATATTTTGACGAAGATTTGAACCTCAAACCAAGCAAATAGTTTGAAAAAGAAAGTAAATGTGTAGTAGTACAAAATGAATTGAGAGGCAAAATGTGTGATGAGAAGTCAAAGTTGGGGGATTGTCTGAATATGTTGTTGGAGGGTTGTGATTAAAGGAGACTGACAGAGATACTGAGTTGACCAAAAGTTGAAGGTTTGGCCAAAAAGGAAGAAATTTCGGTGTGGGATTTTAAAATGAGAGAGAGAGAGAGAGAGAGAGAGAGAGAGAGAGTGGGAACAGAAGCATAGAGACAACAAAAGGCCACCAATATTGAGAGTTTAGAGAGAGAGAAAGATTAGTGAGGAGCAGCCAAAAGTGGAAGCATATGTTGGATTTTACTTTGTCCTAAAGCCTCTTGTCTCAAAGGACACTTTGTTCTACAAAGTTCAAATTTAAATCAACATACTTTGTCTTGGAGGTCTTGTCATCTCATAATTTTTTATCAAAATTTTAAAATTTGAACCGCTTCTTTCTAATAAACTTAGCTTGCTTTCACACGGTTTGTTGTGTTGTGTCAATTCGTAGTTTATCTGAACTAAACGGCACTGTGATCAGCACAAGACTCGAACACAAGATCTCATGATAGGTGGTACCACAAGAATCCAAAACCTTGCCACYGCGCCATCCCAAAAGCTACAGAAACCTAAATTTTGAATCAAACACACATGCCAAAGAGTTGTTAGGGGCAATGTACTTTCTAAAAGTTGAACTTTGAACTAATTTTTTTCTTTTTTGTATGTTTTGATTTTGGTTTCTGAAAGTAAGATATTGAAATCAATATAATTGTACTTGAAAGAATCATTAATAATTGTAAATGAATAGTCACAAACTCAGATTACAATAAACATACATCAAAGCAACAAAATGTTTAGAAGCTGTGTGTTTTTGTTTTAAAATATATATATATGAAACAAACAGTGATTTTGAAGTACATGAATTCTTTTTATTTTTTTAAAGATGTATAGATAAGAAATTAGGAGAAGATAAAAAACACAGTCTTCCAGAAATTGTAAGGAAAGAGTTGAAAGCAGAGAGGATTGGATTAATGTTTTTGAAAGCTACAAAAAGAATGAACAGACACAGACTGCATTCCAAAAACACACTCATCGCTTTAAGTGCCATTAAATGGTCCTATCTTCTTGTCTACACTACACCATACAAAACCCAAAAAACAAACAAATCGTATAAAATTATAAAAAAAATAAAATAAAAATATCATTTTTCCTARTTTTTCTTTCACGTGTTTGAAAAGGTAAGGACCTAACAATGGTTTATACTATAAGTGRGTTGATCCTCTCATTATCAATTGATATTGAGATGAAATCCACGAATCTTGATACCCATCATTGAGGTTAATACATTGAAATTCTCGCGCTCATAGAAGAAGAAAAACCATCTTAAGGGTGAGGTTGAGGAGTGATTCATAAAATTAATGGCAATTTGAACATAACTCTAAGGGAAAGGGTAAGATACTGATGTTTCTTATCACCAAGGTTAAAGTTTTTTAATTAAAAGAATTAATATTTAGAAGCACTTTGTTTGCGTTTTTGTCTGATGGGTATTAAAAAAATAGTAATTATTTAGGGGAAGTGAGGTTAGATATCCGACAGTGAAATAGTTAAAGAGTAAATTATGTTAATCAGTGAGATTCGAGAAGCCTTAAGCTGGAAATTAGGCACGCCTCAATACTTAGCCCCACTCCCTACTACTCTATCTTCTCTTTTTTTTTTTTTTTACGGATTTGAAATTTTCCTAGTGTTCTTAAAAAGAAATTTTCATTTTTTAAAATATTCATATACAATCTCTAAAAAACTTGTTTTCTTTCATGCATACCAGTACCAGATTCATTTCTTTATCTTTTAGTATGTAAATGTGAGGATGAAACTTGTTCGTTAAGAAGTTTTTTTTTTGAAGTCACTCAATTATTTTTTATGTAAATTTTCATTATGAGTATGGGAGGAGGAGAAATTTGAACTTACCATCCAAACTTAAAGGATTTTTAGAAAGAAGTAAACTTGAGTGGGGAGTGGAGCACTAAACCCACTAATGATTTTCAATTTCAACACGACAACGTATAATCAGATCAGGAAAAGCTCATTCCTTTTCCTCAATTATTATTTAACTTTAAACCACAATCAACCAATCATCGGACTCCACTTGTCACTTCCCACATCCCAAAACCCTCACACTTGTCTAAAATATTAATATAATATCTACATTCCTAATCTTCATTTTTCATGCCTTACAAATTTAAATCTTTTCGTAACCCTCCATTTACGTATTTGTCAGATTTTGTTTATAAAAATAAAAAGACATGATTAAAGATTTCCTACAGATAATTTAAGGCAGACACATCTCGTCAAATTGTTTTTCCACTGTAGTATATAAATTTTTTAATTAGACTAATTTCGTCTGATGTTTTTATTAAAATATGTATAGCTACAAACAAGTCAGGAGTAATGGTTAAAAATGAGAAAAACAACATTTATCAGTCTCAATGCTTTGATTTTACGCCCCAAATGGGACTCGCCTTTAATGTGAGAAACTGAAAATAAAACGTAAATTATATTATCGTTCTGCTTAAACAATCAATAGTTCTTGGAGGTGAAAGATGAGGGCAGATTTTATGACAACCTAATTAATAAATAGTATGGGGGAAAATTGGGCGTCTAAAAAATATTCCTGATCGTATTGGTGGTACAGCCCTCATCGTTGAAATATGAATTTCTAGACCAAACATTCCACAAAAAACAGTAGTATAAGGAGAATCTAACACCGAACTCGATCAAAAGGGGTGGTTTCAAGAGGGAAGGGGAGCGTTTTACAGCAGAACTAAGTACCCGAATTCTGAGATCTTGGTCAATTACCAAACAAAGAACACGTAAAATCATCGAGCACAGGTTTAAGAAGTTACAGGATTTGAGCAGCCGTATTCAACTTTTCAGCCAAGCTCAGCTGTGTCCTTGTGATACTTGACAAATACAGCAACAGCAAATGGTCCTGTGGGGAACGGTGAAAGTGAAAATAAAGATAAACAGTGAGATGATTTCCATGTATAAATTTTAATTTTAGGTAAACCATAAACAAGTCACCAAGCTCAAATAGTTTAATGTTTAACCAAAATCACAAACTTTATTCGATAGCGTGATATGATATTAAAAAAGCTGATAAAATAATCTTTACCTGCACGTTGTCATTCATCAGCTTATCAAAAGCAGATGGTGACAGTTTTGGAAGAGATGCTACACTGTCGGCTAGAAATCTCCCAATTGTGTTGTCTGGCTCGACATGCCCTTCCTGAGAGAGTTGTAACATAAGGAAATGAAAGGCAATTTGTAACAAAAGAGAAGACCCGAAGGTCACTCACCACAACATTATCAACATATTTGTAAATATCGTCAATTAATGCGAGTAATCTCTCCATTGAAGCTTCCATTCCTTCCAAATCATTTGGCAGTTTATCAACAGAAGTTGTCTTCAGTATATCAACTGTCATCACAAATTCCATCAGCTTTTTGCTACCAGAAGTATGAGAGAACAGGTAAAAATGACTTAAAATAATGTTTCGAAATAGATTACACAGGAATAAGGCACAAAAAAATTGAACAAATTCCGAAAACAATTCAATATACTAATAGCTGCAATGGAGCTTAAGAAAAACTTTTCACAAGCTATGCTCGCTTGATCTAACTCAAGAAACTATAATATGAATCTCAGTTGCAATACATTAATAACTGCAATGGGGCTTAAGAAAAAAGATTCACAAAATATGATCAACGATTGGACTAACTTGGGAAACAATTATATGCATCTCAGTTGCAAATATTAATAACTGCAATGGGGCTTAAGAAAAAAAAATCATATGTGGACACAAATCAGCAAAGCTACAAAAATACAAAAATAGTCATGTTAAAATCCATATCATACCAAGTTATGTTATTCTAACATAAGCTAGGGGTATTCAAAAATTTTAAGATCAAGTTGCTTCAACAAGGCAACATAAACCACTGCCCCACCCAAAACTTTTTGTATGCATTGTGTAAACAAAAAAAGAACAAGGTGTGCGGTAGAGCATGTCTGTGAGACAGAGTACAGCTTTTACCATTCTATTCAATAATGAAAGTAAAACATAAGGCTTAAGTGAATTCGTACATCCAAGTCTCTCAGCTTCAATCATTCGAAGATCCAATGGAATTTCTTGAAACTGAGCAGCAAGTTGTCTATCTCCCAGAGACAAGTTGACAGATACATAGGCTTTTATTGTCCCTTCTCCAGTTCTAAATCCAGTATCAACAGTCAGGTGAATAGGGTTAGCAACTTCTCTAGAATAAAACTCGTGTATCAATGCACTGCCACCCGTAACTCCCATACCAGTTGAGTACCTGTCAGTATTCATGGTGGCATATGATATTATAAGAACATGTGATATGCCACTAAACAATATTTAATACCACAGAAATCTTACATAGATTATGTAGCAACATTAAGAGCAAAAACTCAATTTCAAGCTTACAACCTTGAATTTCTACGAATGTATGGCCTTTAAATTCAACAAACAAAAGTACCAACCAACTTATTTTAACAAGTAACCAATACCATAGGGGAAAATAAGAAATCAACAGAGGACAATGGCCAAATGCGAGCAACACAAGATTCAATTTATTACCACGGCCTAAATTATATCCCTTATTAATGTGCTATCACTTAGAATCTCAAACAAACTGCGGCAATGAACTCAAGTACTTTAACTATAGCTGATGGAGACCAGGAGAATTCAAAGGTTCATCTCCCGGATGATGAAATTTTCAATCTTACAAACTAACTAGAGATCTTTTTATAATCCACTGTTTTTTCTTTCTCTTTTCTCTAAATGCTATTCAGTTTCGTATAAGGGAAAAAAAACTTTAACTATAGCTGATATACTAAAAAAGAAGGATCGTGGCTTTACCATCCAACAATAACTTCCTTTGGATTAACTTTTTGGTGGGAAACCAACATATTGTGATGATAATCAATATCCAACGCAACCTGTGATGTTGAAAAGAATGAATAAGGTGCGAAAGAGTGAAATTGTGCATTTAGAATAAGCGAAATTATTGTAAAACAGTAGAACAATAACCATCACTAGCAAGTCTGGATTTGACAGAGGAGAAACTAGACATCCCTCACGTATTCACTAAAATAATATGCATTCAAATTCAATTAAACAAAGAAGCTACACAAAAACTCAAGGTCCATCTGCAACCATATTTCTAAATTCCCCAATTCCAGCACAAGTTATTAACATACAGATTACAACCTAATCTAGGATACCAAATGGAACAGAAAGAAGACAAGGAACGCAAATTTACAAGGCGGAAAAGAGTATAAGATCAGTTGTCAGTATAACAAATAAGAGCTATGATCCTAATTTATCATATAAAATAAAAATGGAAAAGAAATTCAGTACTGCTCAGTAACCGAAGGCACGGAAAGAGGGGGAAAACGCAAAATACAGGAGTTTGCAAACAATTACATCGAGCAAACACTAGAGATGAGTTCAATACAGAGTAAGGAGGACCTGATCCGAGAACTCATTATGAGGAACAGCATAAGAGTTGCGAATATCGACCGTTCCATCAGGTAAAACCGAGCCAAGGAGAGTACCGATCACTCGTTCAGCCTGGTCCGGCCGCCTCACAAAGCAATCGCAAATGTTGAAGATAACAAGAGGGTGAACCTTCGCAGATAAGGTGGTAGAAGAAGACTGTGAAAATTGCAACACCGTGTTCTCAATCTTCGCCATTGCCTCAACCTTGAATTAGACTAGCTCTGGATGTCGGGGGAGACGACGAAAGCGGATGCTAGGGTTTCCGCAGGAAATTTTTGGAATGAGATATCGAACGGTAATTGGGTTGCCGAATCTATAGTAATGGGCCTACTGGGTTTGTCGAAGCTGGTAAAGAGAAATATATATTATATATTTGAAAACTCTAAACAACCAGCCCGTCTAGCTCAGTTGGTAGAGCGCAAGGCTCTTAACCTTGTGGTCGTGGGTTCGAGCCCCACGGTGGGCGAAATATTTTTTCGTTTAAAAAACGAAAATAATAAACAATATATTTTTCCAAAAACCCTAATATGAGGATCTGAATTTCAAACATAGAAGAATAACATGATGAAATACAATTCTGTGTTTAAAAATGTTTTTACTCACATTTGAGAATTTTTTGATACAACAAAATTCTAAACAATAAAGGTTATTTCATTAAATTAAAAAATCTAACAATGAAATCTAAAATCTCTAAAGAAAATAAAAAAGTATTAATCATAGTGCGCTTCTCCAAATATGACTTAATTTTTTGCATCACTTAAACATGATAGTTCATCTAGTTATCAATATTTAATCAAGTTGTTAGATTGTCGTAACGTATGATTTTTTCACTCCAGTAGATTGCTTCCATTTTAAGCAACTTAAGTTATTTAAATTATTTTTTGAATTTAAATAAGAAAATATAGTAATTTGAACTAGATTTGAAAAGGTAATCAATATATAGATGGTTGAACTTAGACCACACCATTAGTTTTAATAACATTTGTTTATTTGACATCATAAAAGAAAAACAAATCAAATTTAAAGTAAACATGAAACATAATTAACTTTTATTAGGAGTAAAAAATAGTCTTGCTACTGGAGGACAAAGAAAGCTTCTAATATAAGATCTTCCTCAAATAATAAGAGGAATGGTCGACCTTTAAGCTCAATCGCAAATCGTCATCAGTGAACATCAAGTTGAAGCTGTCATCCAACTCAAACCTATGGCACCCGATAGGCCAAATCTTTACCAACATATTTCATGACAGCTAAAAATGCTCAATCAGACACACTTTCTAATCGCCACCCTATGAGTAGGGAGCTTCATTCTGACATCAAGTATCACATTCTAGATCGGTTAAACTTCTTAAGTCGAACTCAAATTGACTTGATCATCAGAGTGTTTGCTTCACTTGTGTAGATATTCCTCATCGAGGGACTCTTAAGCTCGTCTGATCACCTATCTTGGCCTAGTTCCAACCTTGACCAAAAAACTGCACAAACAACTCTCTTCGACTTCGACAGAGTGAATCATTCCTAAGTTCACRCTAAGCACATCATTCATAGCTGTTGGAGCCTCCTCCAACCACACTATGATAATATCTTCATTCGTTCCAAGCTTCATCGTTTCGTGAACAACATGGTTGATATCTCTTCAACTGAATGTGAATTCCATTTCTCTTAATTTCTTTGAAAGATTGAGAAGACAATCATACATGATGTAGATCAATCTTCCTCGTTATATTGAATAAGGGAAAGAATACGCATGGAATCTTATTCAATTATCAGCCGAGTGAAACGCATTTCAATTGTTCTAGCTAAATTGTTTCTAATCATCAATGCTTCAGCATCATCCACTTCAAATTATCATGGATAGGRTTATGAAAACATGATAGACTTCTCCTTTGCTATCTCTTATAAATGTTCTTAATCATACCGTCCTCCTCATTTCACTAATTATTGCATCTATATTTAGTTTCGACTTGCTGCTCGATAGAGGAAGTTAACATATGTGACACGTGGAATCTCGACAAGGTGCATTTACATTATCTATAACCATGGATTTATAACTTACATCAACAAATTGGCTCATACATATAGACCTTGACCCATTCCCAAATCTTCTCCCTTTCTTGGTACTTGGGAAATTATAAATAATCAGACATAATCTTCAATACTCCCCATTTTACTTGTTTCAAATTATATAAAATATATATTATTTATACGTTGTATGTTTCCGACTTTGAATTGCAGCCCGCATCCCATTGCTTATCCGTCAAACCCAACAACTTCATCTTACAATTAAATGTATAATTTAATCCAAAAATGTTTAATTAATAAACTAAGACAAAACAATTTGACATGTAACTGATACAAATTAATATAACATTTTACATTCTTTTTCTTTTAAAAAATAATTAATTTAATTTGCTGTATTTTCGAATCCTGTGGGTCCAGACCTATATGTGGAAATAAATTGCAGAACCAAAGTCAACGTTTGTTCAGACCGGGTCAACCCAAGTCCTACAGCTTCATCCGGGTCCTTCTATCCGACCCGAAAACTCCATGTATATCTCCGAGAAACGTCTTGGCTGCATCTAAACTCGGAAAATAAGTCGATTCCAAAAATATCTGACTCAGTGAGTCGTCCGAGTTGGAACTCACCACGACTCGGTTCCCCTTCGCCTCCAAGCTTCCCATCACGATAACCAGAACTTGCTTGTAGGAAAAGAAGAACCTCTTGATCCCCGCTTCGATCGCTTGCAGAGCTTGAAGCAGATGAATCTTCTCGAACTCTCGCTTCTCGCTGTACAGCTTCATCGCCGCCTCTTGAATCCTAGGGCCGCCCATCGGATCCACCTCCACCTCCAAGATGAACGGTACCTTGTGCTTCAGATCCTTGCATTGCTTCGTAATCTCCACCAGCGTCGTCGATCTGAAGCAAAACGCTTCTGATTCCTGCAGCGATTTGATCGCGAGTTGATTCTTCAGCTTCAGGAAATCGTCCGGATCCATGAGTAGGTGGAGATCCTCGATCTCCTGCAAAAGCTTCCAGATCCGCTCCAACAAATAGCAATCGCTC
The DNA here is from genome assembly GCF_001995035.1 of Momordica charantia. Next base: position 4,416,537 of record NW_019104493.1, on the reverse strand, counting down.
GCAGCTCTCGCGAAATCCTTCCTCTCGATTCTCTCTGTGATCCGTTTTAGAAGCTCCTGCGCGGCAAAAATCCACGACTCCAGGATCTGATGCGTGGTGTAAACCGTCTGATTCTCGTAATTTTCGATTTGTTGATCATACGGAGTCTTTCTCAGAGAATGAAGCTCGTTGGGCCTGCAAATTAGGTCGTAATCGAGATTCGGCTTCCCGGCCAAATTTGGCTCCCCTAACCCTAACGTGTACGGACACCTCCTCATCTCGCACTCCACGCAGTACAGAATCATCTGCGCGATGTCCTCAGAGCTCTGCCACGACGCAAGCCGCGGAAGCAAACTCGCCTCACTCGTTCTGCTCACAACAGTAGCTTCTCCGCGAACCTTCCACACCTCCGCCGAACTCCCCTCGCGAGTAATCACGCCGTCGGAAGAGCTCAGATCAACGATCGGGATTCTGCCGCGTGCTTCGCCGTCCTCTTCGTCGTCCTCACAAATCATAGCAATGAGCTGAATCTGAGTGGTGGTGAGAGACTCAAGCTTCCTCTTCCACTCCCGCCGGTTCGCGTACGGCCGCGGATCGGACAAAACCGTCGAAATGAACCGGAACGTAATCTCCAGAGCTTGCAACCCGGGCTTCAAAACTGACTCGCTTCTCCATTCAGGAAAGTCCCTGGAACTCCATAGCTTCCTGAGATCGTTGAGGCGAAGGTAGTGCTCGTAGGCAGAACAAGAGGAAGGGGAAGCAGTGGAGAGCTCGGAAGATCGAAACGAAACGGGAAGAGATAGATTGAGCTGCTTGTTGGAGATCAACTTTGGGGATCTAGTGTTCTTGTCGGAGGATACCATGTTGGCCTTCCAACCCAAATCGACCATGTCTGATCCAAGATCGAGATTAGAATTTTGATAAGAAATTTTGGGTATTCTGGAATTTGGTGGATCGGATCCGATTTGCGAGAAGGAGTGGAGGAAGGAGATGGGTATTTATAGGTGGGCAGTATAAATTTGAACGACACAAAGGCGTGTTTGGAATGGTAAGAGCGCGTGGAACAAGAGGAACCAGATTTGAAAACATTTTTAAAATGAAAAGAAAGAAATGGAAAATAGGGAGGGAATTGTCAATTTGAGGTTGAAGCTTATCCAGAATCCCAGCAAACGGGAGAATTTTAAAATGGAAGGAAATTTCGAGGGGGGGATGAAATTGTACTGTTCGTTGTTTGACTGTTTTTCAGTTCAATGTCCCGCGTGGAACTGCAGATGGAAACGTCCCCACCCACTCGCGTCCCGCCACCTGTCGGTTTCCTATTTGCCCTCGCTTTTTATTTTCCTTTAATTTTACGGTTTATTCCACAAATATGCCATTGCGATTGCCTGCCTCCACGTTAATTCCATAGTCGTCGACTCTAAATTTTAATTTTTAAATGTCTTGCTTTGGAATTGAGGCGGCCGCTCCGATTTTCCTTTTTTTCTTACTTCTTATAATTGGAATTAAATAAATCCCTTTCAAATTATTTCTAATTTAAGTTTAGAGAAAACCCCAAACAAATCAAAATACGGAGGGAAGCAAATTTCAAATCCATTTGTGTTTTCTGAGATATTTCTAATTTTTTCTATCTTGATCTCTAAATTACCATAATCCTATTTTAGTTGCTTAAATTTTAGTTTTATGGCATAATCAAATCAACCTTGACTTTTATATATACACATATTTTAGTATAATATAATAAACTTTCAAAAGGTTTATTTTAGTATAATACGTGGGTGGAGATTCAACCTTATGGTACTTTTTTTACAATATGTGGAAGTGAGAATTCGAACTCACGATCTTTTAGTTGAAAATAGGTGCAGATGGTACTGAAAGATTTTCATGTGTTTGGTTGGTGAATGAAAATCATAATTATATTGCTTTCAGATATATATTTGGTAACAAATTTAAAAATTGAATTTCAAGTTAAAAAATTGTTCAAATATATTTAGAAATATATTTGTAAATTAATAGTAGTTACAACTAAATATTTAATTTAATCTAATAATATCAATTAATTTGTTACCATTTTGTTATAAATTTTGTATAATAATTATTATTTTATAATGTTATATAATCTATAATATATTATATTTTAGATGTTTTAATTTTAAAAAGGTAAAATAAGTTTAAAACCTGAAATAATATATTTATTAATGTTTTTATTTTTTTAATATAATAATGTATTTTAAACTGTCAAATTCAATATAAAACATTATTCTCATCATTTTCACTATTTGGATCATATAATTCGAAAATATTTCTCAAATGACAAATCTGTTACAGAATCTAAATTGTCAACCAAACAATGGAATTAAATAAATACATAAAAAAGTAAACATCCAATTGAAAGGTTCTGGAGATAATTGTATAACGTGTGGGTCAAAAGAGAGAAGCCAAAAAGTAAAACATGACTAAGTCTGCTGATGAGATTTTTCTATTATTTTTAATTTTTTTAATTATTATTTTAGAAATTAGTGTGTATATTTCTAAGGAATGGATGTGGCCAAGGAGTAAGAAGGCATCCGAAGCACATCTTAGAATTGAAATTGGTTGGTCAATTCAATTTCCATCAAATTTTAAATTATTTTAGAATATAATATATCCTCTACTTCGATAAGGTTCCTTTGCTTCGCCGGACTGACTTGTGTTGTGTTTTCTTGTGCTCACCCAAAAAGCCATAATTTTTTTTACCCTTCTTTTTCTTATCTTATCTCTATAATCCAAGCTTTCACTTTTTTTTTTTTTTGGGAGATAAAAGATATACACGTCAATGTACGATTTCGTAAAAATGACTTGACTTGACTTAACTTAACTTATCTATCAAGAATAAAGTTTATTTGACAGACAAATTTAGATTATGTTTGTTGTTTTCAGATTCACCTAGATTTTTTAAATGAAGATAGACATGAAAAACAATTCTATTTTTTATTGAGGTTTTTTGCAAATTTTTAACGAACCTCTGACTATTGGAGAAGAGAATTTGATTTTAAAATCTAATATTCCCAAGTTGTGAGGCTCTTTTTTCCTAGTTTGCCGGAATACCTAATGCACAACCCAACAGTCATGCTTTTTTTTTTTTGGAAGTCTTTTCAAAACAACTTCCCTTTTACAGATGGATGGAAATTAAAAGCATCCATTTTGAAGATATGGATAGGATCAAGTAAGTTTGCATTATCCTCAACGGACTTGACTTTTATATTTTACAAATAATAAATATTAAATAATTAGAAACGTTAGTAAACATGCTAATTAATTTTCTAGAGTAAATAACAAAATTATCAAAAGAACTTCTCTGTTTTTCATTCTTTTTGTTTCTTTTTTAATATTAGTTGAATTCTCAAGGTTTTGGAATATACCTTTGTTGGATTTTCAAAATTTATCTAGAAAATGTTATCACTTGTTAGCAAACTTTGATTTTGATTTGATCCATTACTTGAAATTAAAATGGAATCTATATCTGCAACATCTGTTAAATTCCCTCTAAGAAGTAGCCAAATTAGATGGTGGACTCTATTAGTCTTAATCACAACAGAAAAAGCAGCCACATGATTGAGAATTTCATACCAATTCCTACACTGTTATCCACAGTTTGCCAGTTAAGGCAGGAAAAAAAAAACCCCCTCTTTCAATTATTTTCTTGTTAAACAAAAATTCCTCTTGATAGAAAGGACTTTTAACACAAGCCCCAATATAAATCTCATGTTTAATGGGATGAAAGAAGAAAATGAGATATATAATGCATAATGCATAATCCCACTGGAATTCCGATGGCATAATATTGCATTGACTTAGATACCTATAAATAAGTCTTTTCGATATTGTATATTAATGAAATGTAATAAAAATACAAGCAGTCTATATTCTAAGTTAAAGAAAAATACAATACGAAACTGTAACCCCAAAGATAGAAATAAACATTAATGAAAAAACTGAGTTAAAAATAAACATGAAAGTTAATGAAATCAAAACGAGGTCCAACAAGGAAAAGGTATAATAATATGTCATAGTTAATAGTCAACATAAACCTAACTTCAACGATTGGATGTTAATATTTTTACAAAGTTTATTTCACTTTGGTTGGGTTTATGATTTTGAATAATAGAATGTCGTTGTATCGAAGATAAAGTAATATTTAATTTTAAAAAGTGTATTTTAAAGTGGGAAAAAAGGTACAAATGTTCTCAAACATATCCAATATTGAAAGATGCAAATGGTTTGGAGGAGGAAGTGAAAGAATGGATGATGGGTTCCCACTGAAATGGATAAGCTTTTTTCTCTTCCCATTTTGTCCCCTTCACATTCTCCTATTTAAAAAATAATAATATTATTACTAAAAATTCAAAAAATAAAAATAAAAAAAACCGTTCCAAAACGACGTGCCTTTTTGCGTCTCCATCATCCGCGTTTACCGCTACCTATAATAAACCGGCATCCATTTCACCGCCCACAACACCACGTGTCGCATAACTACTCGCCGTGGCTGCTGACTGGGATACCAGGCGCTCCTTTTATTGGTGTCTGACTCGGACCGGAGATAGGCACTTTTTATTTCTGCCGCCAACTAAGTAATCACGTTCAGAAATCACGCATGTTATGTTTCCGACACGTGGCATGGCGATCACGTGCTCCGCCCACTGATAGTGAAGCCCAGCTGTCGGGTCACACGCGGACACATCAGGCGGCAGCGGCGGTGCCTAACCAGCCACGCGATCCTTCCACGTGGCTGTACAGTTGGATTTATAATGGTATGTTGGCTTACACGTCTGGATATCCAACCAATCAAATTTAATATTGAACCCTGACCTGACCGCCTTTCCTTCGCGTCTACTATTAATTATTTGATTAATTTTCTTTAATTTCCGTAATAATAGCTCACCAACTCATCCCATAAAAGCCTCATTAATCCAAAACAACTATCTAATCACGGACAACCAATCGCATTTCTAGATACTAATCTTTTTTATTATAATAATTTTAATAATGATATATCCTTTCCCCTTGATGACATTGTTTTTTTCGTGGAACCCTGCCTTCGAACGTTTTATTATCATGAATAAAGTAAAGTATTTTATTTAATTTATAAACTTCAAAAGATTTCCATTGCGTCACTTAATTTTAAAACTGTGCTTTTGTGTAATTATTTTTAGTTTAGGAATGGAGATGATCAAGCTTTCGAATTTACAGAAAAAAAAATATATTTTTTAACTATCGAGTTATAATCCACTTGACTTTAGATTTCTAGTCTGTGTTGTTACCATCATTAAAAAATGATGACACAATAAGCATGTTACGAGATGTGCCATAATTTAGCCATCAAAATGAAAATCTAATATGTTGTTTTGAAAAATAAGATAGGTTATATGTACCACTTTGATTTCCATTAACTTTCAAAATTGAAATATATAATTGAAACTTTTTGAATTTTGATAACTCTATAAACACAATCACAAAATTAAAAAAACAAATTTGATGATATAATTCGATTATCAATATTTATGGAAGTCTATCTCAGAATTAATTGGCAACGAGAAGAGTAGTCTATCTATATTGTGAAGTCTTTGAAATTTTCAACATAGATAAATATTATATTTATAAAAAAAAATAAAAGTTTACCACATTTAGAAAAATAAAAGATACCCAAACAAAACTGCTTTTGCTTTTAATGTCACAAATCCTTTTTTATTTTTTTATTTTCATAAGCACGTTTATATTATAATGTTTTAAATTTATTTGGTGCGTATATTATTTTGGGAAAAAGTAGAGAAATAAATGTTGTAAAGGGTTGTGGAACATGCGGCGTGTAGTTTTGTTGACTTTAGAAAACGGGTGGGGATTGCACCGAACTTCGGTGACACCGAAGCACATCTTGCGCCCGAAAATGGGGCATTAATCAACGCATACTAATCAATTTTTTTCTTTTTAATTTTCCATTATCAACTTGATTTTTCTTTTTTCTTTTTCTTTTTCTTTTTCTGTGGGCTTTATTTTATTTTATTTTAGTTTTCATTTTTAATGTTTAAGTGGAATTTGTGATTTACGTGTATGTCACTTGCCCTTTTTTCGTTCACGATGGGAAATGAGAGAGGAAAAAAAAACATCTTTTAGAAAATCATCTTAGAACAGTAACTAACCGGTGAAACTAACGGTGAGATAAAAATTAGCTAATTAATTAATTTATAAAATCAAGTTTTTCTTGATATAACAACCAAAGGGTGAATATTCAAATTCACCCCTTATTAGGTTGTCTTTACCGGTTGATTAAGTTCAGATTGTCAATTTATAAAATTAAATTGGATATGTAATGACAAGTCATCATTCGTACTAAAAAGAAAAAGAAATCATCATTGATGTTTTATTTTCAATTCCATTTAGGTATTAACTTTTTTTTTTCATGTGTTTATGACGAGGAAGTGAGGTAGAAGTGATTTTACTACGAGAAGAAGTAGAAACTCATTTTATTTTTAAATTTTTAAAAGTTATTTTTTTAATTAAATATTCATAAATGAATTAAACCAATCTTTTTTTTTTATACAACATGTAGGGTGGGGATTCGAATTCATGATTTCTTGCTCAAAGATAGGTGCCTTAACAAACCAATCTAAACTTATTCACTTAATCTTCTAGATTCATTATTGGTTTAATTATATTTAATATTTATTTTTAATTTTAATTTTAAAAACAGGTTAAATTTAAACTTTCAGTTTTATTAGGTTGAATATTAAACTTGGGTAAATTGACATATTAAAACTTCCTTACGCAAGTATTAAAATAATTTCTTATTAGACGAATTTACAAACATTTTTTATTGAAAAAAAAAAAGAAAAATAATAATAGTATAATACATTAGCACGCCTGTTCATGATAAGATCTTGAAACAATGCCGACATTCATTAAAATTTCAACCATGTCACATCCCAATATAAAAAGGAAAAGAATGAAAGAAAAAGAAAAGGACTTAGTAAATTAAGAAAAAAGATAAGAGATAAAAAGACCAACGAGAATACTTTGGTTGATTTTGGTTTTTCACATTTTTCGAAAATATATCTAGATTTTTACTCAAATTTTAAAAATAAAAATAAATTCTTTTAAAATTATTTTTTCTTAATTTCTAAAATTTGTTTAGATTTTGGAAATGTTTTTAAAAAATACATAACAAAAAGTCAAAGCGGGCACAACTTAGCAGTAATTGACATATAACTCCAACCAGAGGTTATTAGTTCGAATCTCCTCTCCAACATGTTATACTGAAAAAAATATATATACATAACAAAAAGAAACAATACATAAGGTGAAAGTAAAATAGCGCTTTATATTAGTTTACAAAATCATAAAATTTATAGTTAATAAATTCATATATAAAATATAAGTTCAATAATTTTTTTTAATCAATTTTGTCCCTAAATGTTCAAAATATCTATTTTAGTTCCCAAACTTGTAATAATATCCACTTTAGTCCTTAACTTTCAAAATTTCTATTTGAATCTTAATCTTTTCCTATCTTAATCAAATTTTAAAAGAACTAGTTTTAGTCATTGTTGTTATTTTCCACGTAATATCTACCCAGCCAAATTTCATGGCTCTAATGCATGCCTATGTCGTACGTTATTACACATGTTCAAAACTAAATTTTCGATAATAGCAACAAACAAAAATACATAACAACTATTAGTTTAGATTTAGATGTTAATGTGTTACTACAATAACCACTTTGGATTCGAAATCAAAATGAAATAAACCAAAAACATTGACAAACATTTTAAAAGCCGAAGAGTGTTAAAATTTTAGAGACCGAAACGAAATTGAGGAGTGAATGAGAAGGTGGAATTGCTTTAAAGAAAAACCGCAAATTGGGGGGTGGTTTGGAGTGAAAGAGCATATAGAATGGAATATATACCAATTTATTACTTATGGGTCATGAAAAATGCCCCTTTTTATTATATTCATGGTATTTTTTTAAAAAGAAAGGGAGATAATTAATTAAAGTTTTAAGTAATATAAACTGTAGATTTAGATCAGATTCTGTGTAATCAAATATTCCATTTCATAATGATGTTCAATCCCAATCGCAGCCATAAAGTTTGAGTAAATATTATGCAAAGTTTGCTGTCTGTGCAAATTTGGATACCACAAACTTCCATCCCTAAATTGGTTCCCTGCTTTGGACTTTACTTATTCTCATCTGAATTGCGTCCAAAGTAATTTTAAATTTGGTCTCATGATTTCATTAAATTTTACTAAACATCTTTGTCAATAGGTGGGGAGAAACACTTTTACAGAGAGTAAAAACTTGTTAACAACTTTAATTAATATGTGCTAACTCTTTTAGGCTCGCAAAATTTGCCCACATCTTTTTTTTTTTTTTTCCTTTCTCAGGTGCGAGCTGGTTGAACTCTAATATAATCTTAATATTTACAAGGTTTCATTTAAAAATTAATTGAAAATGAAAGGAATCAGTAGCGGATCCAAAAAATTTATTCATGGAGGCACAATTCGTATAAACATAGTAAAATAATTTACGATAAAATATGTGCACTGAGAAAGAAATTGACGAACAATAACTTTTCGTCATAAAACCAATTTATACACACTAAAAGCCCAAACCTAAAAATTGTGTGTTTAATAATGTTCATGTTTCTCTATTGTTAAATAAATAAAAATAGAATTGTATGACCCTGAACAGTCATGATTCAATAATGATAAAATAATATTTTTATCTATGTTGATGGATGGAAATTGGAACAAGAAATAAAAAAAAATTTATATAATTTTGAAAATGTTTTAAAAAATGAGAAACGAACCATTGTCAAATGATCTGGAGAGAGATAAATGATAAATTGTCATCAAATTAATTGATAAAATGATTAAAATTAAATCGCAAATAGAAAGATAAAGTTTTTGCATTTTATATATAGTAGAGATGTTTTAAAAAAGTATGTTATCATTTTATATGGTTTAGCCTATTAAAACTTAAGTGTTACCCTTAATATTTCTGATGCGTTTGGTAATATTTTTGTTTTCAATTTTATTAAGAAATATAAGTCCTTTTAATTATTTGTCCTTTAATTTTAACCATTTTATCCATTAATTTATGGCAATTCTGTCATTTATTCTCTCTAAATCCTTTGGAATTCTATCAATTAGCCTTCCACTATCTACTGGGATGAGTAAGCYATATATTTATCAATCCTATTAAAATCTTTGATCTTTTTGATGGGATCATTGACACTTTTTATGTCTAATAAATAGCATAAATTGTTTTATGAATTTTGTAAATATTTTTTTTTAATATCGTATGCAGCTTATTGTATACCTCGACTAATTTTATGGGATAACGATTTGATTCTACAATATTTGATTTCAGAAAATACATAATAATTACTAATTCTGATGGTGGATAGCCATTGGATTTAAATTTCTGCAAATACTTAGTTCGTTTTATTTATTTTATTCATGCTCACATTTGGCCACTACATTAACTTTCGCATGATATGCAGGAGACTAAACTAATAGATTTATAAAAATGACGTCACTATTTACACATGTTTTTTTTATATTATTAAAAAATTCAGTAAATTCCGTTAACAAGCGATTCAATTATTTATAATTCGGCACCAATCAACAATTTGGCATTCAAAAAATAAGTTATTTAGTCAAAAATCCAATTGGATTTTCCAGTAATATTCTCAGTACATGGGTTTACTTTAAGCCCAAATAAGCGGCCCAACTCAATTCAACTACTAGCCCGATTAAGCCCATGGAGTTTGTTATTCTTTGTGGAAAAAATCATTTTACATTTTATATCTTGTTAGGGAAATAAAATTATTTCAAAACATACAAAAATATATACACACACACCATATCTACGTGTATTAAATAGAGATATGTTGGAGTAAATTCAAGGTCCAAATGTAAAAAGGTTTCTCTTTAAGATAAAAAATAATTCTTTCTTATATGAGACATTGACTTTGATCAAACACGTCTCTTCCATAAATATTTTCAATTATTTCTTTCACTATTTTTCAAAACATGTTTCGAACGGCTATATTTTTCTATACTTTACCAAAATACCGTTCAATAACATTTGTAACTCTTATTATAAGTATTGAGAATCTATATATTGGAAAGGAAGAAGTGAGTGAGATTACAAATAGCCAAATATTACATAAAATTCTTAAATATTTCGTTTCAAATAAAACTATATTACAGGTGGTAGAAAAAAAATTGTAAAAATGGACGATTAATTTGTTCTCCAAAATATATTTGAAAATAAATCTTACGGAAGTCCAACAATTTCTTAAAACCATATTTATGTCTGCATCGCCATCACCTTCGATAAACCATTTAAATTTTGAAAATAAAATAGAAAACTAATTTTCGACGACCTTATAAATAATTCCTTAAATTAACTCTGCCATAAAAGTCAAGCGGAGAAAAAGTTAAGAAAAAAAAAAAGGTTTGATTTATTTGTACGCAGAAAATATTTTAATGTGCAAAATGCTAATTCGAGATCATTGCGTTTTTCACTTTTTTGGGTGAGAAAAAAGTGGCACATTTGAATTGAAATATTCACGTAACTTCCTCCCATTTGCATCTCATTTTCCCTCCTTTTTTACATATTTAATTTCAAATGTCTGCACAAAGCAAAAATCTAAAAAAAAAAAAAAGTTGGAATTTTCAGATTCAAGATTAGAAGAGATGGTTTTGCATACCAATTTAAATTAATTTTGTTCAGAGACAGAGAATTGAAAACTATTAAACACATAATTTTTGTAAGACTTTTATATACATGTAATATCTGTATTATTTATATTTATTCATGTACTATATATCATTTTTTTAAAAGTGTTGCCCATAAATTAACTTACACAACATTAAAAAAAAACACTATATACTTATTTTATATTATATACTAATTTTTACTATCCAAATCTAAAAAATCTGATGCCAACATGAGCTTAGAYAGTATGAATGTTCATTGGGATAAAGCTTCCACGTCCTCGTCCTCACCCCCATTTCATTACCCAATTCCGTGAAATTCCCAACAAAATGATTTGTAGTAATATATATATATATATATATATATAATAAGATTTTTTAGTATAAATATATAAAGTGAGGCAGGACGGAGAATGCTTTCCCTGTCTCCATCCCAAATTGAGATGTGGAACAAACTATATCCATCTCCACCCGGTAAAGAATTGGGGAATTTACCACCTAAACATGAAACTAATACTCATGGGGGAATGAACATCCTTGTTCTGATTAACTAGCATTAACTTACGTCTATTTTTTACTAAGAAATCATCACTTTGCATACTAAAAACAAATCTAAAAGAATGGTACCCAGACTTCTTTTCCAGCCCCATAATTTATTAAGTCGGCGAGCGAACTCAAACTATCAATACTATAGATTTTTTTTTACATATATGACATGGAAGCCGTTTTAACTTTTTACTGTGGATCAGTACGGCGGCTACTTGGAATAATTGAACTAAAAGTCTAAAAGAACCATTCTAAAGACAAATCTTGAATTTTAAAATAGGATTTAGGACTCTGTTATGTGAAAAAGATAAAAGAAAAAACTTTCGTGGAACAGTGTCTTTATTTACTGTGACATCATGATGGTAATAATGAGTTAGTTAATTTATTTAAATTTCACGTCAGTAAATAATTGGTCATAATTACTAGGTTAATTAATGTGAGAAAACTTTTGATTTTTCCAAACTTGATCACACAATCTGGTCCAAATCCAACATCCAATTCCTTCATCGTTAAAATAATAATAACAACAAATTAAAATTAGTTTCCTTTTCATYGGTAGAAAATAAGGGTGTGTTTGATGGGTAATCAKAAAATATAAATTTGAAAATTAAAGATTCAATGAAAATTAGAATGGTATTATTGTTCAGTATTTTCAGATATTTGTTTGGTAACAATAATTGAATCTCAATTTAAAAAATTGTTTAATGTGTGTTTAATAATATATTTGTAAACTAGAAATAATTACAAACTAAATATTTAGTTTAATCTAAAATTATATTAATTAATTTATTAATTGGATAGATTTGAGTTAGTTGATGGATGAATCATTTCTATTTGAAATAATGTCAAAATGAAGATGCAAATGTTATCTGACTACGAGGATGGAGTATATTCTTCTGATCCATCTGATCCTTAATCTTGATCTTTTTAACTATTACTCTACGTATTTATTAACTTTTATTTAAAAAAGAAATCAAAGTTTTCTAGAATTAATAACCTAAACTATCAAATAATAGAAGTATTGAGTTTTACATACAAATAGGTAATTTTAAAAGAAGTTATCAATATTTTTTTCAACAAAAAAAAAAAAGAAGAAGAAGTTATCAATATTGAATCAATTAATATTTATTCAAAGAATATAGTTATCGATAAATATTTTAATTTCTTATTCTTACCTTTAATTTTTTGTTATTATTTCTTGAGTTTCGTTTATTATTCTTCTTGACCATTTAGTTTTTTTTTTCTTTTTTCATTAATTATTTAAATCAAGCTCAAAAGTTGAATTCACGTCTAGTTTATTGCGTATATAATAAATATCCCTCGGATAATGTTARATATTCACTAACAATTTGCATTAATAGATTAATATTATATGATTTAATTTAACTAAATAAAAAATAAAATAAACTTTGAATAATTATATTTCTCTTTCCGGCCCGTTCAAGAGATTCCTAGCATTGTGGCAAGAAGACAAAACAAATGCAACTAATAATTCAATGTTGTTGTAATCATTATTGCCATTAAAGACATGATATGAAATCAATTAAATTAAGCAAAGTCATTTATTAGATTGTAATCCAAGAACTCGACGCCACCACAAGTCCTATGTATAATCCAAAACAAAAGCTTCCTGCTTACTCACGAATCATACTTTTTCTCAAGTACAAACAAATTTTTATTAGATTATATTTTCCCATAAAAATTATAATTTTAAATTTATTTTGTCGCTACACAATTAAAATTTAACTTTACGAAAACTTCAACTAGGGCTCCTATATAAAGGAGTGATTAATAAAACTTCAACTAACCTTTTTTGAGTTAGAAGAAGTCTTTACTAACTTGATAGTAGTGTATTAAGTCAGATATTATATCGATGATCACCTAACTCTACAACCTTATCATTTTTTCGTACCATATGGTATCTAATATATTGTATGCAATTTTAAAATGAAATTTAGAAAAAAAGTGATTATGGAAACAATTTTCTAAGAAAAGAAAACGAAGAAAGAATATTTCTTTTGATGGTTGTTTTTTTTCTTTTCTCTTTTACCAGCCTATGGGACCTGTGGCCTGTGGGAGCCTTTATACTCTTTTTAATAAACAATTTAAATAAAGTGATAAAAGAGATTTATTGAAAAACAATCACAAATTTTTTACAAGGCATAAAACACACACATATATAAAAGTACAAAAATAGATACCAATAAGTTAACACCCAAGTATTGTTTAGATTTATTAAAATTTCGAAAAAAAAATGTTAAACTCGTGTAACTTGAACTTAAGTTTAAGATATGAATTTGTTTATCATAAGTAATAAATTTGTTCATCTTACGATATATACTGCTTTTTTATTTATTCAAATTCAATCCTATACTATATGCTAACATAATAATCTATAAACCAACTCAAATTTCTTTAACGAATAACGAATCTTGTTTTTCTTACCTTTTTACTTAAATCTTAATTAGATCCTGAGTTAATATTAATTTTACATTTTTTAGAAGATGGATACACATAATAATATCTTCCATTATTGTTTTTTGAAAAATTTTAGAAAATGGAAAAGATGCCATTTGAAGTCACCAAATCCACATATGGGATGGATTATTTAGACAAACTTTTTGACTGTCAAGAGGGAGTTAGTTCACCAAATTCTTAGAGAATTAGCTGTTTTTGTCAAATCTTAATCACATGACTTCTTTCTTTTCATCTATGGGCCACCAAGATTTTTTATTTTCCTTTCTCTTTTCCATCCTCCATCTCATATAATCTCCTATTTTGCATAACAATTCTCTATCAGATATTTTTTTATTTAATAATTAAATCATAAATTGAATATTGCCCCTGGTGATCGCAATTATTGAACTAAAAAACCCTTAAAAACTTATGAAAATGAAATTAATGCAACAACGTTAGAGGATATTTAACTCAAGCATTTTATAATAAAATTGTGAAGCTTTAAGGTAAGATGACTTAAATTGATTGATACGTGAGTTTATAATTTGTAGTGGTAAGTTTAGGATTAACCCGTTGGCAATGGATGTAAAGGTGATTTGGCACACCTTTTTTTTTTTTTAATAATAATCTCTCAAGTGTTTAAACTACCAGTCAATTGTTTTAAAAGTCACTTATTGGATAATCATCTGTCAAGCATTTCTTCAAAAAAGGATTTTGAAACAATACTACTTGTTACCAAATGCTATAGTTTTTTTAAAGCATTTTTAGTCATCTAAAATCATTTAAAAAACTACAATTAACACACTATAAATTACCGATTCTTTTAAAAGTGTGGGTAGAAAAAATGTCTTTTTGCAAAAACTACTCTTTTCAAAAGTCGTCCAAATGCATTATAAGTATACAAATCCAACTCACGAGTCAAACGCTTTTTGAAATTCGCTTTTAACAAAGGAAGAAGTAGTCTTTTTTGCACAGTATCTGTAACTTGGTGTTAAATTTGAGGAGAGAAAAAAGGGCATGAATAAGGGAGACATCACACATGGATTTAGGGACTGAAAAGAACCCATCACCAAGCAAAACTTGTGTCTTCTCTCCCCTTTTGGATGATACAATTCCTTACACATCGCCATCTCCTCCAACTTTGTTTCTTTGTTACACCAAAAAGTTAAAAAGAAAAAAAAAAAACACGAAATCTCACTCATCACATTGCTTAAACTTTTCTCTTCGGACCSAAGCATAGCTTAAGATGCCGAATCTAAATTTTATTGTACAACTCCATAATTTTCCACGGTACTCTAAACTCACTATCTCTCGTCGTTTTTCTAAACTTAGGCTTCTTAAACTTAGACTACCGTATACAAATTTCTTAAACTACTTATGCTCTTCCYAGCGAGAGTTTGGCTATAGATGTCGAACCTATGTTTTACTTCATGGGTTTGTCGAATTTGAGGTTTGTTGGATAAATCTGTGAATTTCAACAGTACTTTAAGCCCATTCCTTCATATGGTTCTTCCAAACTTGGGCTTCTTAAACTCTATGTTTAAATGTTCGAAATAAGATGTCGAATCTATGCTCTGAACGCCTTTTCTTCGTGCCCATTTCCAATTGAATTTTGACCCTGTGATAATGATCAATAATTTGACATGATTGAAAGGGGAGAGACCTTCACTGGGAAATTAATTGTGCCTCTTACCCACTTTAAAAAGGACTGTTAACAAAGAGAGAGAAACCAAAGAGAGAGGGTAGCAAATAGAAACAGCAACATTAGCAGCTTTTGTTTCCATAGACCCCTCCCCTGCAGCTACAAAAGCAACCCCATTTTCACTCTTTTTTCAGGTACTCACTCTGTTTCTTTTGTTGGATTGGATCTTTATTCTCAAAATCATCTTTCCCTTTTGAGTGAGACATTTTTTTCCCTTCTCTTTTTTGGGTTTGGTTAAATGCAATTGAAAACTGCCCCAAACTGACCCTGCTTCATCTCGATCAAGGTACAGCCGAACTTGGAATTCAAAGACCCTTCAGAAGATTTTCAGTAGGAGTAAATTAATTGCTCTGTTTTTTGTTTTCTCGAGGGAGATGTATTAGTGACACTGCGGCTCCTTCATTCCTCTGATTGAAAAAAGTTCAAAACAGAGACCCATCTCTGTTACGAGGCTACTATACACTTTTCCATTAAAAGGTAACACTTTTATTTTCTTTTTTACCCTTTTTTCAAACTGGGCATTTTCTTTTAATGCTTCATTCTCTTTCCATTTCCCTCTTTGGGTGCTTCAAAGTTCTCTCTTTTACTTCAAACTTTTTTCCTTTCTTTCTTTGTTAGATCCGTAGAGAGAAAATGGTGCCATCGAAACAGGTTGAAGAAGGCAGTTTCTCACAATCAATGAATGAGCCAAATGAGAGGGATGGAGAAGAGAATGAAAATCAATCTCCATTGAGCTTTAAGAGCCTCCTCTGGCATGGAGGCTCTGTTTATGATGCTTGGTTCAGCTGTGCATCAAATCAGGTCCTAAAACTTCAAAACCCACAAAACCCACAAAAACCCACAAAAACCCACAGAAACCCAAAATTTTTTCTCTCTTTTGTGGATTGTAAAGTTGTTTCTTTTACAGGTTGCTCAGGTTCTGTTAACTCTGCCATACTCTTTTTCTCAACTGGGAATGCTCTCAGGGATTATATTTCAAGTGTTTTATGGCATTATTGGAAGCTGGACTGCATATTTGATCAGCATTCTCTATGTTGAGTATAGAACTCGAAAGGAAAAGGAGAATGTCAGCTTCAAGAACCATGTCATTCAGGTTAGATTTTACAGAACAAAAACAAAACTTTAGAACAACCCAATGCCATTTTTGCAATTTTGAAACTTTTTGTTTGTTTGTTTGCAGTGGTTTGAAGTGCTGGATGGGCTTCTGGGTCCATATTGGAAAGCTGTGGGATTGGCTTTCAACTGTACTTTCCTTCTCTTTGGATCTGTCATTCAGCTAATAGCCTGTGCAAGGTCTGTCACTTCACAATCTCTCTTCTTCTTCTTCTCTACTGAAAATCATTCTTGCAAAACTTTGCCAAATCCAAGTTTAATTCCAAGTTATATCCAAATTCTATTTTGACCATTTTTGGGATTGTTTCATTTTAGTCMCTCAAGATATTATGTTTTAGTTTTTGAACAAAGCGTAAAAATTGTTCCAAATCATTGAACTTTAGTCAATTGTATTGCAAAATTCAATTACTTTTTGAAACTTGACTATGAGTTGTTACTATATGGGTTCCAAAACACTTGTTCGTTATCAAAGAAGAGTGATATGGTTGTTGAATAAAAGATGTGGCTATGTCAGAACTTTCTATTAAAAATAACATTAATGACAATGATTGGATTGATTTTTTATGCCATATTCATTGAATATAATAAAATGTTCAAAGACCAAAAAGCTTATGGGTCTTTTTTGGTTCATGTTTCTCATTCGGCATTAGTATTGACTAACCACTCATGTTCACGGTTTTTATTTCATGGAACGTTTTCACAAATTTTAGTCTTTGATTTATATTTTAATTTTTTTAAACATACAAAAAAAAGCATTACTTTGTTTCTTTTTACACATAGACTGCATAATAAATATTATTTTGTCCCTAAGGGTTGAGGTAGGTGTCTACTTGGTCACTGAAGTTTCAAAATGAACACTTTTAGTCCCGGAGGTTGGAGGTAGGTGTCTAATTGGTACTTGAAGTTTCAAAATGAAACTTTTGGTCCTTCAGGTTAAAGTAGGTGTCAACTTTTGATCACTGGAGATTTAAAATGGGCACTTCCGGTTTCTGAAGTTTGATAAATAGTTCTAAATGATCCCTGATTTTTTTACCGTTAATTAACTAATATTTAAATAACGTGATAAATTACAGTTAAATTGTTTATCGTAGTTACTGATGTGACAAATTATATTAATTAAATAATATATGTAATTAAGCTCAACTCATCTTGTGACAATATTTTTCTTTCTTAAACAATATAAAATAAAAAACAAGAAATTGAGACGAACCGCCATTAATGATCGAGAATAGTTGTATTGTAAACCTCAAATAACCCATCCAAACATGGGAGTAAGTTAAAAGAAAGCAAAAGCAAATTAAAGAGAATGAGTTGTAATAATAGTAATACTATACTGCCAGAGCGAGCATAAGCGGTAATTGATATATATTTCCAATCACAAGTTTGTGAGTTGGAATACTCTCCCCTAACATGTTTAAAACAAATCAATGGTAGTAATACTAATATGTGATATGGTTGTAACTTGTGATTTAATTATGGCAGCAACATATATTACATAAATGACAAATTAGACAAGAGGACATGGACATACATATTTGGAGCTTGCTGTGCCACCACTGTGTTTATACCTTCTTTTCACAACTACAGAATTTGGTCTTTCCTTGGCCTTGGAATGACCACTTACACTGCTTGGTACTTGACCATTGCTGCCCTTCTTCATGGCCAGGTACACCTTCTGATTCCTCCTCTCTCTTTTCTGGGTTTTTTTTTTCTCTCTCTCATTTTGATTTTTGAGTTTCATTTTTTCAAGGTTGATGGGGTCCAACATTCTGGCCCAACTAGAATGGTGCTCTACTTCACTGGGGCAACCAACATACTTTACACTTTTGGTGGCCATGCTGTCACTGTGTGAGTCTTCTGATCAACATTTGAAATCTATATGCCATTTCTCAATCATATTCCTTCTGCACTCATTAATGGGGTTTGGATTTTAACTTCAAAGGTGAAATCTTTTTTCTCAATCATAAGACTGTTTGTTTATGAATTGTTGGGTGGAAACTGGACATGTGTGGATCAAATGGTTTGAATTTGATTAAAAAGAAACCAAAATGGTTTGGCGCGGCAGGGAAATAATGCACGCGATGTGGAAGCCTCGAAAATTCAAAGTTATTTATCTCATCGCCACTCTCTACGTCTTCACCTTGACCATCCCCTCAGCCACCGCCGTCTACTGGGCTTTCGGCGATCAACTCCTCACTCACTCCAACGCTTTCTCCCTCCTTCCCCCCAACGGATGGCGTACCACCGCCGTCGTTCTGATGCTCATTCACCAGGTACATTATTCCCTTGCAAATTTCGATTTTCATTCTCTTTTTTTTTCGCTTACGCATTTCCTCGAACGGTTGGTGTGCAGTTCATAACATTCGGGTTTGCTTGCACCCCATTGTATTTCGTGTGGGAGAAAGTGATTGGAATGCATGAAACAAAGAGCATGTGTCTGAGGGCAGTTGCCCGATTACCGGTTGTGATTCCCATATGGTTTTTGGCCATAATTTTCCCCTTCTTTGGACCCATTAACTCTGCGGTGGGGGCGCTTCTGGTTAGCTTCACCGTCTACATCATCCCCTCTTTAGCCCATATGCTCACTTTCAGATCTGCCTCAGCCCGACAGGTAAATGCCCTTGATCTTTCCACTTCATTTCTTCAATTATATTCTACCTAATACGCGTTTATCCAACTGGCATTGTCGAAGTCTCGTCATGGAGCCTAGTATTTGATTGATGCCTTCAACCTTCCCTCACTTCCTGACCATATCATTACTGGGTCCTGCTTTGATTTTGTCTAAATTTCGTTAAATTAGGCAATCTAAGCTGCTAGCTGAATCATTGATAATTTAATGCAGTCTTGAGATCAGGTTTCAGAACATTCTTTGCTTACTCTTGAGCTGTTTTCATCATATGATGTGGTTGAATGTTCTGTTTGGTATCTGTGATTCGTTATTAGGAGCTTTAATACTGAAAATGCAGAAACCAAGTTATATACCCTTCAGCACTTGCTCTGTATATTCTCTTATCATCTTTGTACTTCAAATGGATGAAAACATTTATTTGAAAGTGAAACATTACCAAAGATTGAGTATGCTGGAAACTTTTGTTAAGAATCTGATGACTGTCCTAGAGGGTCTCAATATAGTGTCAGCAAGTACAAGTGTTAAACAGTGAGTGTTCCCTAAAGAGTTGGGCCTTTCAACTGTTATTATTTTCTGGATATGGTTCCAGCTGTATGATTTAAGCTGGAAGTGAGTTCCAACAGACAGCCATTTTTAGCCCCACTGGTTCTTATAATGACTAGCATTTGAAATTTCACGAGACATTTTATTATGGGAGTGGGTAGTGTTTCATTTTCATTCAGTTATGTGCTTTCGTCACAATTCTTCATGCTAGCCACATCTTTGGACTAAGCCCTCCCCTGTAGAATGTTGTACCCTACTTCACAATCACAAGCCTTTTTCCTTCGTACGGCCGAAGGATAGGACCAATATGGTGGCTAATTGAGCGAAATTTTAGGCTTTTCAGTCACTGGACGTGTCAAATCAAAATATTTTGCTGTTGATGCTACTTTTGCTTACTAGTTTGCAGCTTTTTCATCCTAAATGCTGTTGTAGATAAGGTTGCAAACCCAAACTGAAAAATCTAATGGAAATGACTGTAATGAGTTGGTTCAGTCCGTTTAAATTATCATCGTGGGTCATTTTGGCCTCTAAAGTATAGATTTGGACAATAATTGGTTGTTTTAGTTTTAAAAAAATAACTCGATTGATGTCAACATTAGCTTAGTTTAGCGGTAATTGACACGTATCTCTGATAAAGAAGTCATGAGCTTGAATTCCCCACCCCAAATGTTGTACTCAGAAAAAAAAAAAATCAACTCATTTGATGATGGTTTTTATTTCTCTTAAACTGATATGTCAATTCAACGTTAGTTTTAGTCCAAAATCAGTTGTAGCTTATAATTTGTCACATCACTAGGACAACTATTGGTCTTGTTCATTAGTGATACATGCATATCTTCTAGAATTCTAATGAACTGAACCAAGAAGTCCCTATTATAACTGTGCAACAGTTGCAACTCTTGTATTTATGTGAAGTTTCAGTGGAAACCCATGTAGATGATGACAGTTGAAATTTCTTTCACTAGTGTGACATGATAGGAAAATGTACATGTTTTGGCTGCAGAATGCTGCAGAGAAACTTCCAATCTTCCTCCCTAGCTGGGCAGGCATGTATGTGGTGAACAGTTTTATAGTGATCTGGGTCCTGGTGATTGGGTTTGGATTTGGAGGGTGGGCTAGCATGGCCAACTTCATCAAGCAAGTTGACACTTTTGGGCTTTTTGCAAAGTGCTACCAGTGTCTACCACAGAGCCCACCAATGGCCCATCATTGAATTTTCTCCCTCAACCATATACAAGGCATACACAGAGATCATCAAACTTCTCCTCCTACCTTAAGTAAATAGCCATATTAATCAGCCAAATCTTGTCTGTTCAGTCTCTTTATCTAAATATGATGTTTGTTTGTTTCTTTTGTTCTTCTTTCTTATGCAAATATGAGGAATTGGGTAAAGTCCATTCTTAGATGCATATAAACCATCTTCTTCTCTCCCACTATTGTTTTGTTATGTGCTTCTGGAGGAACTGGATACCAATTGCTATCTCTGACTAATTTTAGAATGCAAAAGGAACAGAGTTGGAACTGCACTCTAAATTTTGAATTGACTTGATTCGGTTTGTTTAGAGAATGCTGATAAGAAATAACTCATTTGCTGAATAAAAAATTTAAAGGTTGGATTTTTTTCTGGGAAAAATGTGCAGAATACAAAATTTAAGTTATAAATACTATTTTGATCTCTATATATACTTTATATTTTGGTTTATTTTGACCTTCTTACCCTTAAAAAGTAACTCTTTTAGTCCTTCATTTTTTTAATCTAGTTTATTTGAATTATAATTTTAACATACACTTCACTTACTAATTTTTTTGAAATGTAATCACAAAATTTGTATTAAAGAGTTTTCATTATACATAATATTTGTGTTAAAATTTTACAAACATAGATTAAATTGGATGCTTTTTAAAAGTAAGGACTAAAATAGATGTTTTGAAAGTAGGGCTAAAATGAACAAAAATTGAAAATACAATAATCAAATGAACCAAAGTCGATCAACATTTAACTACATGATTAATTAACATATTATTTGGTTTTTGGACTTAATTTTTTTTTTTTTACTATTGTTAGAAATAAATAGGAGCATGAAAAAAAATCTACGACAATACCCAAGGACTTCTTGCATTCAAATTGCATATACTAATTAATGAAATATCCAAATTAACAATTTTCCCGAATATAACCAACAGAATGAATTTTCTATCCGATGATGGTATGAAAATTTTTCTATTGGAAATGCGACTGAAGTTTCACATTGACTAAATAAAAAATAATAATAGACATATAAGCATGAGACAACATCGTTATTGGTATAAGATTTTTTTGGTGAAACTAAAAGCAAAATAAGAGGAATATCATGTATATATTTTTTTGAATAAGAATATAATGTATATATAAATATGTGACAACATCTACATTGATACGAAACATTTTGGTTTAAACTTAAAGCAAAGTCTTGAGGGTTACTTTGTGAGCCTAGGAATTATGATTGGTAGTTGAGCTCTATCGGATAAGTAGTGTGCAACTATTTTAGAGAAGATTCGATAATACTTCGTTTAAGGAGATGATTGTTGAGAATGTAATCAAAATTCTATATTGGCTAGATAAAGTAAAGATCAATGGTACATAAGTATAAATCGAAAGCAAAGTCGGGTTATGCTCGTGTTAAAAAAAAAATCAAATTATTATCATATGTAAGTCAAAGTATAACTCAACGGTAATTGACATATACCTTAAATCATGAGGTTGAATCCCTCCCCGGTGTGTTTTACTTWAAAAAAAAAAGAAGAAGAAGAAGAACCTCGAGGAAAAGGAAACCCTTGATTATTGCGCCATGAATAAGAATATAAAATCATGGAATTCGTCTTGCTCTTCCGCGCTCTTGGCCTGCGCTTCACGTTACCAAACAAAAACCGCATGATTTTCCACTGCTTTCATCTTCCTCTCTTCCACTGAAGAAAATCTCTCGCCATTTCTCTTCACATTGTTGCCCACGCCACATTCTTCCGCTGCTCAAGGTACGCTTCTTCTTCAAGCTTTCGATTCTGAGTTTCTTTCAAACCATTATTATTCTCCGTTTTCTTTCTTTTCAGTATGTTTATTGGGGATTGTAGGTGTTGATTGACTTACCGCGGCGTGAGAAGGCATTTTTTCCGAGTTTCCAGCTTGTTTCGACATTTGCTTCCTGAGTTCTGAGGTCTAAAAATGGCTCCCAGAGTGCGAAGTAGAAAGGCATTTTTTCTTTCGCTCTCACTCTTTCGTTTTTTCTTTAACCTTTTTTTTTTCTTTTTTTGCTTCCTTTTCTCATTCCCAACGAGCTTTCTGCTTTTGTTTTCAACTGATTTCTTATAGATACTAATATTGTTTTCTAATTTTATCCTCTTTTGCTCTATTTAATTTAAATTTCAGAGGGGTAACTTAAGAATTGATGCAGCACTCGACGCCATGGCACCTTTCGGATTTTCTCCGAAGTTGGTTCGTGACACGGTGAAGGAGCTCCTCAGTGTAGGTTTTTCTGACTTCCTCTGTTATTGCGTAAAGCACGTACGGGTTTTTGTTTTTGCTTGTTCCTGAAGTCTTCGAACTTCTGTGTGRCTATTAAAAGGTTTGTGGAAATGAAGATGAATTGTTTTTCATGTCACTGTACAGGAAAGCACGCGTATTAATTTACTATTCTTCCTGCATTGAGCTAGGGATTTTGTCGTTATTGCTGCTGGTCGAAAGTGTTTCATTGGTTTCGTTGCTTCATTTTGACTTTCTTGAAAATGTCGTGATATTTTTGTTTTATACTGATCTGGGGGGTGAATTTGCTTTAGGTCTATGGAGGAGACGATGGATGGGTATTCATTGAAGAAGGCTCTTATACTCTCTTGATCGATACCATTCTCGATAAACTGAAAGATGGGGTAATAGTGCAGGTTAATCTTCCAACTATTTTTGTTGAATTTGGCCCTCTACATGCTTCAGTTCTTTACCAAAATTATATGTACGCTTTGTGTCTTAGCCATTAGGATTGAGCTACTTGATGATGTTATTGTTACGCAACAACAGAACCTCTACATTTACTCTCTACATTTCCACAATGCTATGATATTGTCCATTTTGGACATATATCCTCGTGACTTTATTTTTGGTTTCCTTTTATCTAGCTAATTGTGTGACTTTGATTGCATTTGCAACTGATATAGAAATTTAATTATTGGATTTGAAAAAAATGGAATATTATATTTAGGAAAATGGTTTATGGCTACGTCCACTTTGCATTATATTTATGGTTTATGAATGATTCGTGATACCAACAGAGAATGATGTGACAACTCAAATGGAATAGCCATTTTTTTTTTGTTGTGCGTTGGAGATTGATATATTCGTTCTGTAGATTCTTGTAAACTATTATGCATCTCTCTTAAATGAAAAGGCATGCACCAGAGTATTGAAATGTATAGCTCCTAGAGAAACCCCTAATCAAAACTTCAAACTGCCTTCTATCCCCCGATTGGTGTGGCGCGTGCAAGGGAGGAAACGGCACAGCATCTGTTTGTGAGGTGCCCTTTCGCTACAGCTCTTTAGCAAAGGCCTATCAACGGATTGGGATGGTGGCTAGTTCACTCCAGAAGCGTCCCTCATTTCTTGAAATCTACTTTTCTTTTGGCCATCATTCCAAAAAGAATGCCGAAGTTTTACTGGTGAATGCCTCTAGGAATTGTGTGGATGATACTTGAGATCGTAAAGGTTTTATTTCTCTTTATCTTTGTGTACTTGTCGTAGGTTTTTAATCACAATATTTATACCACTAGACAGCATGATTGTGGCCTTGTGGGTCTATTGGCATCTTATATTTCACTTTCCCAATGAATTATCGTGGTTATTGTGTTGAACTGTGCAGAGGATTAATTTTCCCCCGTAAGCCCATTGATCCTATATCTGAAGTCATCAGTGCTAGTTTTAATCTTTATCCTCCTGTTGTGACAAGATTGAGTAATTATCAGAAAAATGCACGCCTTGCATTCTTCCCATTGTTTTATCCCTTCAACTTTGTCACGATTGAATGCCCATTTTCTGAAGGTTCATGAAGAGAATGAAAGAGCTGAAATTCACGAGGAGACCTCCATAGCTGGCTGTTCATCTAATCCAAGGGATGAGCTTACCGTGAAGGAGATTGACGATGTTTTAATTTCTCCATATGAGGACAATGAAGCTTTCAGGATCACGACCCCATTGTCTACAATTGATTCAGGTAATTCATTTCCCATACCTCTAAAGTTTATTTTTTTTGTTGCGGATTTTCAATGTTCTATAACTATTGTTGTCGATTACTTGAAAAATATTTTGGTGAGTTTAGTCGTAAAGTTGATGATTGGTGCCTTAAACTTGAATTCTTGTTCTTAGATACATTCTATTCTAGGCTCCTATCAAACGATACACTCTCTTCTAGGCCAAACTAACACCTAACCAGCTAAACTTTTAAAACTACTATCAATGTGCAGCAGTAATTTTTAAAGGCAAGAATTGATTTCATTTGGTTACTTGGGAAAGAAACTATCGAATGATTGAGTTATTCACACCTTCTGAGTGATTCCACTTACATTGTGGATTATCATGCTGAAGGCATTGAAGAATATTATCTCTGATTGTGTGCAGAAGGAAGATATCGGATAGACGATGCAGGTCCTGGTGATGATGATCATTTTAGGAGTCCTCCAAACCAGTCTGCACCTGCGGCTCATACCCCGAAAATTAGTAGAAGGCCGTATCATGGCTGGATCTCTAGCAACGACAAGAAGGAAGATTTGGTGCACTTACCACCAGATCCGGAGTTTGCCAGGTTACTCATGACTCCAACGCAGAGAAAACGAAAGCAGCGTTGGGATGTGAAGCCTGCAGAATCATAAGGTAATTGGTGATTTGAGGGAAGATAGATGTATGTAAGTACAAATGGTAATTGGTTGTGGGAGAGACAGGCCCCTGCTAACTGTTACTGCTCTGACCGTAGAAGAAGCTGTTAGTTGTGTAATTTAGACACTTTACTTTAGTTCCATCATATTCTGGTTTTTCCCTTAAGAAACAACTCCAAAGCTGAGATATGAATTTCCCATCTCTTATTCTTTAGGGTAACTCCAGTAGTGAGAACTTGAGTGGTTTTAATTTAAAATCCTTTAATATTTTAAAATTATAATTGTTTATGGGGCTCAGCTTTAAAGTGGGTGACGGGCTTAGAGATTAATAGAAAATGAGATTTGGGTAGGATATAAGTTTTCTATATTTAACAAAATAGCATGCCTTTTAGATATTTTCAAGATATAACATTTTTTTGAAAATCGTGATTTTAAGATTTTCAATATTTCCAAATTATTCTTTTCATTATCGCTTTGTTATTATATATCAAACATATATCACATATATATCAGGAGTATATCTGACAACATTAGTATATCATAAGTAAATCAATAGTACGTTAGAAGTCAATCAGTTCTACACAGTTGTGTAATAGTAAATCACTATTTTACCTGCTTTAACCTTTGTCTTGTATTTTTTTTTATCAATTAGAAATTAATAGGTATTGGCATGCATGGAAAATGAGAAAAAAATTTGATTKCATGTGAACGACAATGGTGATTTTCGAAACTTGTACATATATCAATAGTATAATTAAATTTTATTTAAAGTTTTAAATCAAAATGAAATCAGCAACAATGTCATTTTTAAATGTTTTAAATATCATTTTTGGGTATCAACATYAAATCAGCAGCAAAGTCCTACAACCAAAAACTTAAGTTTCATTATTGTATAATCTTTAGGTAAAAGCTTGGGACATCAATCTTCGTTCTTGGTGATTGTCGTGTCTTCGGAGATAATATCTTTGAAGCTTTCCGGACGATGTTTTTTTATTTCATTTTTCGTATTTATACCATTGCTTTTATTTGAAAAAAAGTAGTATATCAGAAAACATATATTAGAGGTAATATGTTCGAAATAATTGGTAGTTATCATAGTTATATCAGAAGTAAATCAATTTCATACCATATGTATATCAAACATATATCACATATATATCAGGATTATATCTGTCAATCATTAGTATATTAGAAGTCAATCAGAACTAATTTATCGTTGGTTTGGGCCTGCATGGTATATTTGTAATTTAGAACGTGGGCCTCCATTTTTTTGCAAAAAAGAAATGCCATATTTGAAAAACTCAAACCTTGTTGTTATTTTGCTTATTTTCCTAACTTTTTTTTTGCCATATCTCAAGTTGCCACTAATAGAAATCGTGTGGATTGCATTTGGTGATTCTTCTATCGTGGTACGTGCTTCTACTTCAAAATACTTTTTATTCCTATAGTTTTAGCTTCAAAATATTTGTTTTAGATTTTTACTTCAAAACGTTTAGTTCTTTGTAGTTTGAAAAAGTGACCGACTTAGTCCTTCATTTTCAATTTTTTTTACTATGATACTTCACTTTTTAAATTTCTTGAAATATGGTCATAAATTTTTATTATAGATTTTGTATATAGGGATTAAAATAGTTACTTTTTTGAAATATTAAAATAGAGAAATTACGAGGAACAAAACATAGTATTTAAACTTCTTAAATTTAGTGCAAGAAATGAAACAAAAATGGGTAATAAATGATTTTTCCCCCAAATATTCCAGTATTTGGAGCATATTCTTTGCATCCTGCTCGTGACATACACTCTCATTTTAAAGCAAACTCCGAACAACAATAAAAGAATTTAAATTATTAAAAATTTATATTTAGAGGTTTGAATTCAAGAAATTTCCTCAATTTATTTATAATTTTGACAAAGTAATAATCTTCAATTGACCTATAAAAATTATTTCTCAAAAAAATTGACCTATAAAAATTAGAACATACTAAAAACATCACCTAATTTAAAGTATTACAATTGTTTTTCTTAAAAGGGTTTCTTTTTCTTCCATAAAATACAAAATTCGGAATTAGCCCCACGAGATTTTTTAATCCACCAACAATAACACGTGCTAAGGAATAATTCGCAGTTCAGATTCGCTTAAATTCATTTTCATCTATTCGCTAATTTCTCAATATAATCCAGTTCTCGTTTATTCGGATAAGATTCTTGAACTCGAAGCGAGATTCTTCTCCATCCCACCCGCTCGTCGAATCAGTAATTATCAGTCATTACCGAAATTTGGAGCTTCAATTCAATCAATGGCGCCCTTTTTTCTACTGGATTAAATTGTTGCTCACCCACTTTCTTAAATGGATTTTCCTGCAACTTTTCGCGGGAATTCCTTCCCCTTGTCTCAGTGCAGCTCTTGCTGTTACATTCGTTTCAATCCCTGTTTAGCTTCGTTTACTGGTTCGAGGGACCAACGGATTCGTCACAGTAGTCTCAAGCTCTACCGGGCTTCCAGGTACTTGCTTAGTTTCGAATTGGAGGCCCGTAATGCGGGGCCTTCAAGATTATTGAATTCATTCTTTTTCTATTTTTCGTGTTGTTACTGATAGCCGCCCGAAGCGAGGGGTTGCTTGTAGAGTGACTGAAACGCAGACTGAACCTGATAGCAATAACGATAAGGTATTTGTAACTTTGCGTTGCAGCCGAATCCTTTTTCCCTTTTCCTATAGTTTTACAATTAAAATTGCTTCGTAGTCGACAATGTCATTTTCTTGTTGGATTGGAGACACTGGGATCAATGGCCTTCTATTAATTTTATATAACTTTGCCTTAAGGTTTAGGCTTTTCTTCCTCTTTCAGATTAGATTCCTTTGGTCCGACTTATGGCACAGAATTTATGGTATGACATGAGTTCTAGAATACGTAATTGGTGTTATTGTCCACTTAATGATAGATCTTGATGACACCTTCATGAAATAGATGCTTATAAGGTCATGTAGAAATTACTTCCAACATTGGCGTTGGATGCTCGAAGGTGGCGTGTTTTTACAATCAGAAATAGATGTTTTACTTGTCTAGTAACACAATAGCTTAATACTTAAACGTCATTCTTGTGAATTTTCTTGGGTTTATGAAACTATATCTCAATTTGTAGGAAGAAAATGGCTCTGAAGATGGAGAAAAGCCATCTTTCTCCGACTCTTTCACAGAAGATAAGTTTCAGGTTGATTCTCAGCCTGTTGATCAAGGAAACAACAATGATGCTGAAAGTAAGGACCAAGGTGACATCCCGGTATGTATTTCTAGCTACTTGCTAACCTTATGCATAATAAAATAGCGTGGTAACCGGTTCTTGATCAGAAAGTGTCATTGGTCTTGAATAGAAACTGAAATCAAAGTTATTGCTTTAAGTTTCACATTTTCTCTTTTTCCAACTGGAGCCTGAAAGACTTTATTGCATGGTGTGCTTGAGTACGTACGAACTCTAACATACAGTAGAATTTACCGACCCTGCAACCGCATGTAATCACGCTGTAGTAATTAATATAACATAAAAGGTTTTATCTTGATCTCACCATCAGAGGCCGGCATATTAAATCACCCCTTCATCTTAACGATCATCTTCGAATTCTACGTTAATCCATTTTAGCCCATCTATGGAGAATATATCTTCTTTGAGTGTCATTCTTGCTTCAACTCTCTTTTCTTATTTTGATTTTTTGTTTACAACTAATCAACCCTGCTGAGAGGGGGTGTGACTGTGTCCTCAATGAATTTGAAGTGTTTTTAAACTTCGAAACAGGATATTGATAATGTAGAAGTTGCTAGTGGATCTCCACTTCCAGGACTAAAGGTACTTATAATTTCTTTTTGTATTTTTCTTGTAGCAGAATAAGAGGCAAATTTTCATGCTTCATACCTCATCTGTTATTTCTTTGATAAAATTTCAAGCAGCCGCAACAACTAGACGAATCATTCCGGATTCCTCCTGAAACAATCGAAATTCTCAAGAACCAAGTGTTTGGATTCGATACTTTCTTTGTGACAAGCCAGGATCCGTATGAGGTGAGTTGTTTATGATTATGTCGCTATTTTTATTAATAT
>NW_019104493.1:4370116-4386784 GCF_001995035.1 Momordica charantia | reverse complement strand
AATATCAAAGTAGCTTTATTTAGCATTATATAGCTGCTTTAACTGAAAAGTGTAGAATAATAATTAAAACTTATATTTTATTCTTTTATTTGATGTACAAGTGATACAAAATAATCGTAACATTATTGAAACAGAATAGTAATTATTTAATTGTATAAGAAACCATTAATAAACAATTATGAAAGGTTGCTAAATGATGATACTAAAATAAAATCTTTAACATGTGAAAGTTCCATTCACGAATTTAACCTATCATAAAAACTGTAACGAATATCATTAATCTATTGTGTGTATTATTGAATTCAATGTGTATAATTAAAAGGAGGGATATGTATGAAACTACTTAATATAGAGAGTGGACAAAATGACCCGGATATGACTATCCTAGCCTTTTGATATATAAACTTTGTTATATTTATTTGTTACCTCTGCAAGGGTGGAGTGTTGTTTAAAGGCAATTTGCGAGGAGAGGCTGCAAAGAGCTATGAAAAGATAGCACGGAGAATGCAGGTGTCTACTGTCTGCATTTGTTGTTATTTACTGGTTTTTAAATGTTCCTAAGTAATTAATTGCTTACTTAATATCTCGGGAACTGTCACAGGATAAATTTGGGGATGTATATAAGCTTTTTCTTTTAATTAATCCAGAGGATGATAAACCTGTAGCTGTTGTTGTTCCAAGAAAAACCTTACAACCAGAGACTACAGGTGAACATTTTAGTTGGTACTTGATCTAATTACCCTTGTGGAAGTTGAAAATTAGAGAATAATGATGTTCACAATAAAGTTAAAAATTGCAGCTGTCCCAGAATGGTTTGCTGCGGCCGCTTTTGGACTGGTTACTGTATTTACCCTACTTCTCCGAAATGTGCCTGCATTGCAATCCAACTTACTGTATGAAAATTTTCCTTTTTGTCTTATGCATGAATAGATCTTCTCTCCCTTGGCTCAATGAGGATCAAGAATTATTTACACTTCAGTATTGGCTTCTGTTAAATAATTGAAATTTTCAGCCGTTGTAAACTTTTACCATTTCTTTTTATGTAAAGCTGCTGCTTCTATTGTAATTTTCTTCATGTTTCTTTTATAGATAAGTTATATTTTTTTATCTACTTGTGGAGGTCTTTGATTTAACCAAACAACTAGAGTAATATTGAAATATAAAAGTAGAAGAACTTGCAATATAACCCCAAGTATTTGAGGTACTTGGAACCTCCCCTCTCTTGAGATACGAATCAAGCCTAAACCAACTAAATTAATGCCTCCCTTCATCTCTTACCCCTTGCTCTATTTATAACAAATCCATTCGAACCAAATTTCTAACTAATTACAAAAACTATCTTTAATTACCTCATAGCATTCCTATCAGTCTCTGTTGCTGCTTCTTGACCTATTGTTTTCAGTCAGCATTTGCTTTCATATGTAAGATACTCATTAAATTTTTAGATATATTATTTTTGTTGCAGATCGGCTTTTGACAAACCTGAGTTGCTGCAAGATGGCCTACCTGGTGCCTTTGTAACTGCACTTGTTTTAGGAGCACATGAACTCAGCCATATATTAGTTGCAAAAAATGCTGGAGTTAAGTTTGGGATTCCATACTTTGTTCCTAGTTGGCAGGTGAGATACAGTTTTCCCCGAAGTGTTCTTTGATTGTAAAAAATTCGTCCATATTTTGCTGATTACCAAATGATCTATTTCGCCATTCAGCAAGTCAGTCATGAGGCAACCTCGTGACAGGCTTATGGGTGATGTTATTGAATTCTACTTGCATTCGTTTATTTATTTCTGATACCATTTGTGCTTTTTTTGAAACTTTTTTAAAATCTAAATGATTTTATTAGAACTCAGCCTTGTATCAGTTCCGGATTCAAAGGATTAGTAATGAGTTACAAAAAAACCTGATAAGCCATGGTGGTTCAAGAGTCCTGGGCCTTCTTACGAAAGACTCTTCCCTCATGCCTCTCCGCTTAAGCTTCTCTTCACTATTTATAACCACACTCTCCAACCTATGCTACTAGCGGATTTTTTTTGTTTTCTCTCCGTTCAATGCCTATCTACTCAGGAATTCTTTCCAAATATATCTTCAAATCTAATGAACTGTTTTGGTGGCAGATAGGCTCTTTTGGTGCAATCACTCGTATTATAAATATTGTACCCAAGCGTGAAGATCTGCTCAAGGTGGCATTAGCAGGACCATTAGCTGGGTTTTCTGTGGGCTTCCTTCTTTACATTCTAGGTTTCATCTTGCCACCTAGTGATGGCATTGGAGTTATAGTTGATGCTTCTGTGTTTCATGAGTCATTTCTTGCTGGTGGTCTTGGTAATCACAATTTCCCTTATTTAGAGATCTTTAGTAGCGAGTTATGCTTTCATGTCTTCCAAGTCTAAACTATGGGTGGAAAATCTAGCTAAACAGATCATGTGGCTTCTCCAGTATCCCTTTAACCAGTAACCAAACTGGCTGACACTTCCAAAAGCATCACCTGTCTCGGCGATTTAGCTATTACTTGAATGCCTTTTCCTCTGCTCTCTGGTTTTTGCGGTAGACATTTAACATCTATGCTATCCTATCCTTTCCATTTCTCAGCAAAGCTACTCTTGGGCGATGCCCTCAAGGAAGGAACTCCCATATCCGTGAACCCTCTTGTGATATGGGCTTGGGCAGGACTTCTCATAAATGCCATCAACAGCATCCCTGCCGGAGAGCTCGATGGTGGGAGAATTGCCTTCTCAATATGGGGGAGAAAGGTATGTGTGTTGTTTGAAGTTTTGTTGCCGCTTAAATCAAATTCCCCCATAGCCTCCCTTAGACGAAAAAGTTCATGAAATAAATTTATAACTCTAGAAAATGACTCTTGCTGATCAAGTTCTCATTTACAACAGGCATCGGCTCGAATTACAGGCGTCTCAATTGTTCTTCTAGGACTAGCCTCTCTGTTTAGTGATGTAGCATTTTATTGGGTGGCTTTGATATTCTTCTTACAGAGAGGTCCAATTGCTCCACTTTCTGAGGAAATCACTGATCCTGATGACAAGTATGTTGGTCTTGGAATCCTAGTTTTGCTTTTAGGATTGCTGGTCTGCTTACCATTCCCCTTCCCCTTTACAGAAGAAGCCATCACAAATTTTTAATGCTCCAGCCCTTTTTTATATAGTTTCTGGTGTGCACTGGTAGCTTAGCTACTCAAAACTTAGAAGAGTCCCCCCAATTCCATTTTAGTAGACTCCATTTTGCAGTTCAATATGTCTAAAGCCCTTTTTTTGTTTTTATTTTTTCAGTTCTTTTTAGTGTAGTTGATATATAATTTACCTTCGAACGGAAAATGAAAAACCAAAACCAAAAGAGTGTATATTGATGTTCTTTTACAATCCTGAGATGGTTTCTTTTTACCCAGTGTTTTTTTTAATACAACATGTGGGATGGAAGAACGAACTCACAACCTCTTGGTTAGAGATATATGTCAATTAGCTCAACTATGCTCGTTTTGACCTCACATGTAGGTGTTTTCAACCCTAAAAGTGAATTGATTTCAAATTTAGGGTTAATTGTTTTCTTAAAGATGATTTGTTCATAAAATGGATGATTTTGGATAACTTGCTCCTAGTACATGGAGGGTATATGGATGGTTATGGAGAAAGGTGAATTTTCTGAATTCTCAGGCTATGTGCATCCCAATTCTAGAATTTTTGTTCCTCTTTGCAGATGAAATAGTATCTTTTTTTTTTCTTTTTTTGACAACAATAAGTATCTTAGTATTTAGTCGTTGGGTCTTCAAGTTTGATAAAATTATTGTGAATAAGTTGATTTTATTGGTATGATAATGTAATTAATATTTAAGTTGACTGTTGATATATGAAGCTAATTTGATTTATAGAATTTGAGTTAGATTTCTAAAGTAAAATTCTAAATGAATGTTTGGTCAATTCAAGCCTAGTTAAAGTTGATGGTTCATCGTTACATGCTAAACTAATATTTGTTAGATACATCATGAAATAATATAAATTTAATTTATAAATGAAATAAAATGTAGTAATAATGTATTTGAACTTATTAAGTTGCTTCATAAAATAAAATAAAATGATAAAAATAAAAAGATAATTAATTTTTTTTAGTACAACGAATGTAGAGATAGAAGATTAAATTCCAATTTTTAGGAAAAGATAGAGCAAGATGGTTTAATGGATGAGTTATGCTTCGATAAGAAAAAAAGAATTAAGTACCATTCAATCGACAATAAAGGATATCAAAACGTGCTAATTTAATCAAAGTTTCATGATTAATCATTGAAAATAACCAAGGGTATAAATGGTCTAAAGATTATAAATATATTAATCCACTAACTTAACTTTAACTCAATTGATTAAAATATAAATAATAGGCAAATAATCCATTAATTTTTAGCTATTAAATACATGGGCATCTTGGTATCCTGATTCCATTTTGATTCTCTAAAATAAATGGCTTTAGGATTTAGGAACGTTTTTCAATATCATTAATATTTTTTACCAATTAAAATATTCTTCAAAATTTTCAATATGTTTCGACTTTGAATATCTATCAAAACAAAAGAAAAAGAAAAAGTGTTTTCGAGATTTCTTGAAAAATTAAAAGCCCTTTAATATTCTTACGAAAGAAAAATATAGTTTTGACGTCACCCTTTCGACAATCAACATTTAGGAGGGTATGTTTCAATCTATATGGTAAAAAAAAAAGATCTATATGATTTAAATAGTTAATAAGTTATTTAACTTTGAATCTGTATTTAATAGGATTTTGTCATTTATTCATTTATTACTTATACAACATGCTAAGTTTGTACCATTTATAAATCATTTAGCTGACTAACTTTAGATGTTATAAACTTAAATTAATAAAGTTTATGATAAAAACCAAATAGATATAAGTAATTTAGAGTTCAAGATTTTAATACAAAAAACAAAATAGGAACACGTACCAAAGTTTAAAGACCCATGAAAAATTTTCTAAACTTATAGACGAAATAAATCACATCAAAGAATAAACACACAATTTTCTAATATTTATAATTACCCCTATGAAAAATATATATTTATAAATATTTTTTAAAATAATGTTATAGTACTATTTTAGTCATCGTAATTTCAAAATATTTATTTTGATTCATGAATTCTTAATTTTGATTTATTTTATTCTCTATACATTTTGGTTACTTAATTTTTATTTTTAATTTTTTTCTATCACAATTTYAACCTGACATAACACTGTACTCAATATATTCATTAAAGAAATCAAATTAGTCCATAGAAACCAAATAATATTTTAATAGGAAAAAAATTGAGAGAGAGAGAGGAGAGGATACGGACCCTTTGGACTGTGGGGCAGTGCTCAGTGTTTTGGGCGGTTCAACAGAAGAATGAACATCCCTCAAAGTTCGCTAATGGCTAAACAAGCTTTGTCAAGACTTTTCAGTCAGCGGCAGCCACCACCGACGGCTCTCATCTCAGCTACACGGACTTCCCAAATGGTCACTGGCGATGGCCTCACAGAATCGCTGCGCCTACGCTCTTCTCTTCTTCCCCTCTCTCCAAGAATTGGGATATGGAGTGGTCAGTG
This sequence comes from Momordica charantia, assembly GCF_001995035.1. Next base: position 4,381,189 of record NW_019104493.1, on the reverse strand, counting down.
GGGGTCGTTGAGGAGAAAATTAGAAACCGACCCAAAAACAAAAACTTCACGAGAAATTAATTAAAGAAAAAAGTTACAAGTGGGGAAAAGGGAGACGAAAAGTTGGATTGCATTAGCAATTTAAGCATCCACGTCGCATCGTATCGAGTAAAGAACCAGAGAAACAAAGTGGTATTTATATAATTGGGGAGACCTCGCCAAACTTCTCCGTCCACATTTCTTGTAAATTGCGACTACCCACGATATAGGTGAACTTCCTTTTGATTCCCTTTCCTTCTTTTCCTTCTTTTACTTCAATTTCTCCTTCCCCATTGGATTATTCCTCTTTTTCTTCTTCTATTTGTTGTTCTGATTTCTGGAGCGACCCAATTGCTGATGACCCATTTTTTCTTTCTTCGAATTTTGATGAGATTTCAAAGGCATGGGGAGGCTGTTCGTGGTGAGCCTGGAAGGGAGGATCTATAGCTGCAAGCACTGCCGAACCCATCTTGCTCTTTATGAGGACATCGTTTCCAAGGTTTTGATACTCAATATCTGTTTCCTTTTTTATTTCTGATCGGATTTTTTCCTATGGATTTTCATAACTTCCCTTTACTCTTTTCTGATGCGATTGACAATATTGATTGACCCTTTACTATGGTGAGAAAAATATGGTGTTTACTATTTGGTTGTTGTTGTTGTTGTTATAGAAGGATCAGCCCCCATCCCCATACCTCTTCTCGGGGCTCTACTTAATTTGGTGATCTATAATTGCAATCAGAAATTTGATTATATATGTTGGCTCTTGCCCTCTGAATATTGATTTTCTGACTGAAAGATACTAGAAATGGCATTGGGGAAGAGTKTTCTGACTTCATTTTTTCCTGTGTTTCTATTATTCAGTCTTTCCAAAGCAGACATGGGAAAGCTTACCTCTTCAATAAAGTGTAAGTTTTCCTAGATGATAGTTGTGTAGTTTGACCAATGTTTCCATTAAATAAATCCCTAATGTCCTTGATTTCTTTCCAATAACAAACTAAGAGAGAGGGGGGACGAAGGTCAAATTCTAACTTGTTCAATCTCTCCCCCTTTCTTCTTGTCATTCTGATTCATACATGTCGACTCCTCTTCCTTCACTATTGTTTTGGTTTTGCATAATTTTAGAAGTGAAGGTTCATCAGTGAGAAACTTTAACGAAGTTCCAAACTTATTTATTCGTTTGCTCTTTAAGATTTGAAGTTAATCTTCGTTTTCTTTTACAGAGTGAATGTAACTATGGGAGCGAAAGAAACAAGAATGATGATGACGGGAATGCATACCGTTGCTGATATCTTCTGTGTTGGCTGTGGATCAATTGTGGGATGGACATATGTAAGATATCGTAAAGCACAAAAGCTTAGAAGTTCTATGCTGTTATTTTCTTCTTTATGATGTCTTCTCTTGGTGGTCTTTGATCATTCACTTCAGGAAACTGCTTTTGAAAAGAACCAGAAGTACAAAGAAGGGAAATCAGTACTTGAGCGGTAAGTAAATATACATCAAATGAGACCCAAATAGATTACAGAGAGCTGCTTTGAATCATTACTTTAGGACTTGAATTGAAGCTGCTCAAAGTCCAAAAAGGCACCTCAAATTAATGTTTGGAAAGAACATCTTTCTTAGTTAGTCTAGAAAATGATCTTATTTGGTCCATTTAGTTTAACCCCTCAAGTATAAAAAATGTTTACATGGTTATTTTAACCAGTCTGCCAATAATCATTTAGTCAAAAATATTACATGAGAGATCATGAGACGTGTGTAATAGTTCATGCACTATTTTTTTACAGACATGGTAGACAATAGATTTGCTCTCTCATTAGAGACTAGAGACTAGAAGGAACCTTTTTCCGTAAGAACAGTTCAGATTTTCATTTTTAACATAAAGAAAGTCACTAAAGTCTCTTGATGTTGTTTCAACCATATACTAGTTCCATATCAGACATCTTCAGGAAGATCTCAGTTTTCAACTATAACCGTCCCGACATCGTTCTATTATCACATTGAATATTCATATCTTAGAAGTGTGCAGAGTAGCAATGTTGAATTTGGGAAACATATAAGTTAGTACAAGTTGTATGAACAGGTTCAAGGTGTCAGGCCCTGGTGGAACCAATTACTGGGTCAGTCATGCTCATGAAGCAGCTCATGGTGGAGTAAGTGATGCAGATGAAGCTTGATTAATGGTGATCCATATCATTCCAATTGTACATTCATTCTTCATACTCCCAATGTTCATATTCAACTCCATTGTTGTTCATCTGTCAATTCCTCATTTCAGTAGCTAATCTACTGCCGTTTGTCACAGAACTGGAAACATTTTACTCTGATTCTTCTGTAACTTAATATCACTACTAAATCCCTTTGCAATATGATGAAATGTTCATCAAATCTGTGGTCTCTGCCAATTTGACTCTATTATTTGTCATTTGTCGTTTTCCAATTTGATCTTTAATCTTTTTTTAATCAATTACTTATTGTCACTTGATATTAGGGATGCTAAATCTAATAAATTTGAGGATATGTGGTTAGAGATCTACATGATTAAAACGTTGATCGAAAATTATAAAAGGAAATAGAAGCAAGGGATCTGTTTGCTGCTTTGCTGTTTGATTTCTAAATTTCAATGTTGGAAGTTTGCAACTTTTAGTTAAGTTGAGCTTCAAATGCCTACCCTCTAGATTAGTACACGGATAAAACATAACTCTTCAACTTAAAAACATGTTTCGCTTCAACATGTTACTATAAAAGCGAACACATCCCAAACCCGCTTTGCCCAAATATAAATCTCAAAAGCAGTTCTCAACTGACATGAAAAATGAAAACAGGACTCAAAATGCCTTAGCAGTCTGTAATGTAATTTCAAATATAGTTGTCATAGCAAATGTATAAACAATCAACAGAGAGAGATCTGAAGTAATTCTGAGATAGCTTCAGGAATTGAAGTCTACAGGTCACCGAGGAATATAAACCATTCTTTCCGATAGCTCTTTACCAACCACTCTTCTGTATCTTAGCAACTGATTTTCCAATTTCGTTCTTGCGGAGGGTGAAATGGCTCCTTGTATATCCTTTTAACAAAAAAATATACAATAATAGGTATCAAAAAACAATATGACACAGAACATTTTCAACATCCAAAACCAACAAGAAGATAGTATTCATTTCTTTTGTTTTACCAAATATGGACTTGCAGATGAAGGATTGAAGCACTGACACGAAATCTTAATAACAAAATGACAGTGTATACCTTATATCTCATACGGGAATGGCCTATGCCGATTAATATATTTGTGATATCTCCATCTTCCATTTCAGAGGAGGCCAGACCACTGCTTTCTGATGAGGCCAAATCATCATCGGAACTACTAGAGTAAGACTCAATCATTGCCCCATCCTCATCCATATTAGCCTCATTTGGTTCTTCCAGAAAATCGTCATCATGTTCTAGTTCCATATCATTCGGCGCCTTGAGAACTGGTGATGATTCCCCATTTTGTTGGTGTGAAAAATCTGATAAGACCACATAAGGCTTTTGATCAAGCAATGGCTTCGCAGTCCCAAATGGAATCCACCTGAGGAGAAATACAACTAATGGGTCAAATTTGAAGTGGCTCATCATCAGTCATCATCAGTAGGAACGAGCAACTAATCTAAACTGCATTTGTGTACTTAGCTGCTATAACTACTGGTGTTTTTCCTGTGTGATTGCTGAGAGGAAATAATAAAATCAATTCCCCAGGAAATCATGGAATTAAGTAATTGAAATCACCCTCAATAATTCGACAGTTGCAGAGAAAAACTTACGTGTAACGAAGTGGACAAAGAAGCTCCGATGGGCGATATCCTGCCTTATATCTCATCTTCCCGCAGTTGTGAATATAGTAACCAAGATAATAATATTGAAGGCTGGCACAATGCATTTGATTTTGTTTTACCCATTCAATTTCTTGTAGGGCTGAGTACTTTCCCAGAGATAGGAAAGCATAGTCAGGGTCCCAGAATAAATATTTACTTGATAAACATCTTGGAAGGATGTCTACAACACCAACTGCAACTAACCTCCCGTCAATCACATATTGCTGGTGAAAAGAACCAAACCCACAGGGCGGAACTGTACCATCACCAGTTGGGGGAACAAAGTTGAGGGGGGAGTCAACCAGAAAATTCCTGTATGAGGTTTCAGATATACGACTTGGACTATCATTATGCACAAGAAGCTGATAACGTCTATACAGAGCGTATTCTTCCCGATCAAAACTGGACCTTTTCAGGCGTATCTCAAGCTTTCGTCTCTTCTGAAAAGAACGTTTAGAGTTCTTCTCCATACTGAAACCTTTACTTCTGCCTTTAGCAGATTCTGGAGAAATGGTAGCCTTTTGAGCACTATCCAGGGAGGAAGCTTCTCCCTTATCAGAATAAAAATTAATATGTCCATTGCATGCTTTGATTGAGAAACCAGATAACACTTCAACCTGGCTCAAATAATTTACCAATTTTTCAGCTATTGTTTTAGGGGTAAACCCAGTTTCTGCTGCTTTACACTCTGATGATGGTAAGTTATCATCATTCTTCTCACCAACTTGGGTGCGCTTTATGCTGGCAGACAATTGGAATGCAACGTTGCTGGAGTATTCAAGATCCTTAGATCCTTGAACCGGCCGTTTCCTCTTTGCATTGGAAACCCTTTTGACAGAAGCCTTTGGAAATTGTATATTACAGGGAAGTTCACCGCATTGGGTGCACAAACGTATGGCATCATCGACCTTACCAGACAGATGAAGCATAAAGCGGTCTTCCTCATTTTCTTTATTTATAAAGGACGAGTCCTTCTCTACCGAGTTAGAATCTTCACTGCCTGCATAGCTACATAAGCCCTTGGAAGCACTTGAAACTTCTGTGTGCTTCACTGGTTTATCATGCTCCAAGGTACCATCTAAAAACCTAAAGACAGATAAAAGTTCATCAGATGTTGACAGGACAGATGTTCTCAAAACTAACCTTGAAAGAGAGCTTAAAATTTAGCAATCTGAACTGAGCCAGATGTTATAGATTATTTATAACTTAACGGCTAAAAATGAAACAAGAAGCCATCCAGAATCTAGCATTCTAGAAATGTTAGACAATGTATTTACTCCCAAGTCTGATTCAAAAATCACTGAAATAAGGTAAACAAAGAGCGAGCAAATGGTTTTCCCTTTCTAATGGTCGAGTTTAACAAAAAGGGAGAACATGCTTTCATCTCTGTGACTATAACTTTTTGCTCAAGTGGTCAAATATATTCAATGTGAATAATGCCAACATATCTTCCACCTCAAAATGTTAATGTTAAAGAGAAGGATAGGATGTCAAGAACATGGATATAAAATTAAGCACCAAAATCCTTTAAGATCACACCTTTGAATTCGTCTAGATACTCGGAGTTGTTCTTTAGATGGAACAAAGTCAGATGCCTTCAAACGGATTGTATAAGATGGGCAACATGTCCTTTCCATCTCAGGTTTGTAGAGATAACAGCCCGACCTTCTCCAGCCACGATCAAGAAGATCTGTGAAACAAGTAAAAAATATTAATAAATAGAATTCAAGATCCTTTAAGCTGATCATGTATTAAAGAGAAAATATACAGCCCATAAAACTTAATATCACTATAAACTGCTTCAGGAACCCAATCAAGCATCAATATACTAAAATGTATTGACTTTTTTTTATTAGAAACCGATCTTTCATTGAGAAAAATGAAAAAGTAAACAAGGACATACAAAAAACAGAACGACCAAAGAACACTCCTTGGAGAAAGAGGCTCCAGTCCAAAATAAATACTAAAATATATTGATAAGAATACAAGCAGGATGAATGTTTTGAAGACAGGATTGACAAGGCAAGATGAACTGTGACAACAGAAAGGATGACCTAGAAAGACTGAAAGAAAAGCCAATAACACAAACCTTGGTAGTCATCGACAGAAAGATTGTCTAGTGCCCATAAACCTGCCATGAAAAAGATAACAAAGATAATAAAATCCAACATAAACAAAAATCAGGAATACTACAGTCTGTGGCAACGAGGCCTACAATCATTTTCACTTTCTGAGTTCTCAAACTGCAGCACAGAAATTAAAATACACAGTTCAAAGGATCAAGCACGGGAACCACAGAATGTATCAGCTAATGAGTATCTTGATTGTTCCTGTTTTAAATACATAATGCGGACATTTCCGTTTTCCGTCATCGAAAGCCTACAATTCATACGTGCCATCGGAAAAGATGCAATAATTTAGAGTGTAACAGGTAAGCAATACAGAACCCTTAACAATTGATTTACCGAGTAAACACAAAAGCAGTACCGAATTCTTGAATCTCATCACTCATGGACTTGTAATTCTACCACAGCTCATATTACAAAATAAAAGGGCAGAAATACGCCAAAACAGCACTCAGAACCATAAGAAAACAGAAAAAATTMTGCATTCTGTATTAAAGAATAACCCAATAAAAGTCCCAAAATAAAATCAAGAAAGAAAACGAAGACCCAGGAGCAGAAACAGAGGAACAATTCAAGAGATTCAGTAAATTAATCGGACCGTGAGTGATGCTAGTGCGAGCACCAGATTTACAGTAGCCACAAGAGGATTTTTGTCTTCTACAGTCAATCACCACGCTTTCCCCTCTCTCAGCGCCACCACTAGTGCTACTGCTCGCGTCGCTCCTCGTCTTTCCAGCCATTTCCGATTTCCTCCAACTGTATGAAAAGCTCCCGGCGACTCTACGACGTTTTCCGCATCAATCTAAGGCCTGAAAACGAAGACTTCCATGTATTCAAAGTCTGATTCTGTACAAGAATCGTCGTAAACAATTGAAATTGGAATTAAAATAAAAAACATTATTGTGATGACTACACTACACCCACGTTGGTCAAACAAAAAAGTTAGGGGTTTGGTTTTATTTGTAGTTATTTAATTAACTTGTGTTTTGGTGAAGGGTCAGGTGATATATTCCTTGGGATGATCCAGAAAGCGGAATCTTCCTATGAATTTTACTTCACGCCGTATCTATCGTCGTCTTCTTTGCGACTCGATTCGCCGTCCGGGAACTACCATGGAAAAAGAAAAACGGTTACCTTGAAGAAAACCAGATTCGCCGGCGATTAAACTTCAGCAGCTTCACGAAAAACCTAGGCTTATTGTTTGCATAAGCTCCATCAGTGGGCGTGGGAGACGAGCGTRCGTCCATTTTGTTTGCTTTCATTCTCCATTGCACTATTGGAATAATTTGAAGAACATTCTTTTTTCTTGGATGAACATAAACTTTATTTTTTATTTTTTTTTTACTTTTGAATACGATGAACATAAACTTTATATTATGAAGTACAGGTGAAATCAGAAAAAGAAAAAATATAATGATGTTTTATGAAATTAAATATTCATATTATACATCTCAAACAAAAAAAAATATTCATAAAATATTCATAATATAGTCAAGATTTTAACATATTCTCTCTAAATTCTTTTAATTTACCTAAGTTCTTTTAGACCAATAAATCATTTTTTATGATTTCAAAATTACGTGTCTCCGAACTATGAATTAAATAGTCTAACTAAAGTTTAATCAGCTAAACACTCCATGTCTTGGATGAAAACTGCACCACTAACCATTGAGTAGATTCTACGTTGAGGACTGTAGGTGAGGCCTCGAGATCGACCATTATTTCAAGCATGAGATAATTATGCTTATTAGCTTTTTTTTTTTTTATCTCAATCTGTTTTTTGTTTTATCTCTATGCTTATTGGCTTTGTAATCATAAAAAAAAACGACGAAATAGTTATAGGATGAGACCTTAGTATTATGATTTGACCCTTTCATGTTTTGAAGTATTATAATATTATATCAACATTCATGTCATATATCGATTATCGATTCCTTCAATTTTAAAAATATAACAGATTTGGTATGTCAATGGTATATCAACATTCACGTAAAGTATAAAAGGGGTCATYCTGGTTATTGAAGAGTAGTCCGACTGCTCGATAACCGAGAGAGATTTTTACCACTTTCTCTTCTCTCCAACGCTTTCGAACCGATCATCTTACTGCAACAAAACCAGAATTAGGAATATATTTAACCTTTACTTTACTGGGTTAGACCTCCAGATTTTGGTAGTTATACAAAATTGGAAAGTAATTATAAGTTTTACAAAATTATATTGGTTCTTTTGCTACTTTTGCAAGCGTTCCCATATTTTTTTAAAATAAAATTGATAACATTATCCATATCTTACTACATTTAAATAAAAGAATAAGATGTAAAATAAATCTGAAAAAGGTGAGAGAGTTAAAAAGGCGGTTATTGGAGTAGGTCTAATTCAAAATCCCTCCCTTTCAAAGAGATGAGATGTTAAAACTCAAAGCTCAAATATCTTCAGAATCTTGGTCTCAATTACAATTTCCGTAAACACAGAGGGCACAACTGCAAAGGAAAAAGAAACGAGAACAGGGGGCAAAATGGGGATTTATCCAGTATTTATATCGAGCCACCTAAAACTAAAAGGCCCAACACGAAAACGTAGACTTCAAGTGAGAGGAAAGAAAAAAAAGAAAAAAAAAGGAAAAAAAGAAAAAAAAAGGAAGAAGCATGGTGCTTAAGAACACCGGTATTTTCCCCGTTTCGCACTCCATACGGCATCGTTCGACCTGTGAATGTCACCTCTTTCTATTTTCTGAGCTCCATCGACCAACAATGGCGGATTCCGCAACCTCCGGCTCCTGATTATTCTGCTTTGATTTCGCCCACGTCTGCTTACTTCTCTCACTTTGGGACCTCTTTCTTACTGTGTTCTCTCTCTCTCTCTCTCTCTACAACTGCTTGTTGAAGTTTTGGGGCGCTGGAGTGAAGAAGTTTGTATATTCGGAGAAGGAAATTGAGATTTAGATGCGGATTACTCACCTGATAGGTCGTGTTTCGACGTGTTGTGGCCGGGGAGCTTTGTTGCAGATCTAATTGGTTTTGCATTTAGGTGTCGCACTGTTGAGGGATGGTTTGGTATGGGTGTTGTTCTGGGAGCTGACAGCGTAAACGAACAGCGTGGTTTATTTTTTTGTTTTTGGTTTTGAGGTATTCTTGGTGATATACCTGTGATTATCGAGATTTTTTGGGCACGGAACTTGGGGGATTTAGAGATGAATCGTAGTTTTAGGGCTTTGGAATCGCAAATGCAAGCTCCGGTGAGGCAGCGGCAGCAGCAAGTTGGGGGATTAAGGGCGTCGGTGATGAAAGATAAGGAAGAGGARCTCGCGTTGTTCTTGGAAATGAGAAAGCGTGAGAAGGAGAGGAATGATCTTCTCTCTAACAACGCGGAAGAGTTCGATGCGCCTTTAGGTATGGCCTTTGTTTTAAACTTTGGACTTGCACTTCAACTCTGAGGTTTTGCTTTGTGGCATTGTTCTGGAGATTTCTAGAATCCATCCTTAATCGAGAGTTGAAAAGCTTTTGTAGCCCTCGTTTCTTTTGTCTATCAGATGAATACTGATCCAGAAAGGAAAGGAGTAATCCGCTGTTTTCTTTGACGCCTAATTTTGCTTGTTCTACTCATGTTTTATCGAATTCAATTTTCTGTTTTGTGCAGGAACAAAACCAGGAACTTCTCCAATATTTAACATCGCATCAGCAACCCCAGCCCCTACTCGCAAGACTGGTGCTGATGATTTTCTTAATTCTGACAATGATAAAAATGATTATGATTGGTAAAGCTTATCACCTTACAGTTCTCGCTTTAGTTAATAGAATGAATATTCCCTATAGAAAATTGCTGCTTTTATCCTAGATTACACAATCATTCATAAATTGCTGCTCTCTTACACCGTGGACGAACAACATAACTTAAGAGAAGGGAAAAAATAATAATAATAATAATAATACAGGGTACTTAAGACCATTTTAGAAATATGTGTATGCTTTGTAAATTGTACATACCACAAGGGTTTAATTTGCAACCCTTTTTAATGTTGTATATTAGTTGTCGTACTTGTATCATTAGTGGCCTGAGAGAGATATGAATGGACCAAGTTTTTGAACTATGGTGTAAAAGAGTGTGGCTCTGATGAGCTTTAGCTTGGCTCTCATGTTAGTGATGTGAGAGAGATATGAACTGAAGTTGTTGGGGATGTCCATTTTTTGTTATTTTTTCTGCTATGGCACTTATGTTGTGTCTCTTTGTTTCTACTCGATTACTACTTATTTATACTTGTTGAAAAGGAATTTCTTTTATTTAAGGGATGAAATAGGTATTTGGAAGTTTCTGAAGGCGTGGGCAGATAATTTTCTAGAAATCCACTTGTTAACAGAGAACATCTACCCTAGCTTGACTATTATTTAATTGTAAGAACAAAAGCCTACCTAAGATTTCTGGACCATTGAACGTGCATCATGTGCTTTGTGATATGGATAAAAATGTGCTGTGTGGATGAGGTCCATTCCTTTGGCTTTAGCTTTATTGATGAGGATGACAATGGCATGTTTAGACTTGTCAGGGATGGAAAAACTAGAAGGCTCTTCCCTCTCAACTTCTGAATTTTAGAGAGGTCTCAAATTTAATGGAAAAGGTCTCAAAATTTTCCCATGTGATACTGCATGACCTCAAGCACTTCTTTGTAAAAAAAGGTAGAATTCTTAAAATTTATGATCAATTTCACTTCTAGAATAAGCACACCATTAATTAGTGGTCGAAGCGTCAAGCTACTGATTTAGAAGTCTTTGAGGTCATATAAGTTTAAATCGTGGTTGCCCCCTATCTAGGAAATTGGATTATCTATATATTTCCTAACATGAAATGTTGTAAGGTTAGCCCGTTCTCAAATGGGGATTAGTTCAGGACTGTGTGAGCAAGTCTAGCCAAACCACTGCTATAAAGCAACCACACATATTTTGCAAAAATGTTGATTTTGTGGTCGAAATTTTGGACATGATATAATAATATTTGTGGTCGAAACATGATATAATAATATTTGTGGTCGAAAGGAGCTTTCCGTTGGCATCATTTTTGAAGCTATAGTGTCTATGGTTGT
>NW_019104493.1:4308046-4369896 GCF_001995035.1 Momordica charantia | reverse complement strand
ATACCAATTGCCACAGATTATGAGGTTTTGGGTTATTGAAACTTTAACATGGGAGCCCCAGAGCGACTCTGTCTGGTTCCCTAGATTCGGTGTTGTTTGAAACTTTATGTTCATAGGTGGGGAAGGGGATGGGGTTGGTTGGGAGTTGCGGACAAGACTATCAAGAAGTGTCTTTTGCCTCTGTCTAGACATGGCTGTTATCATTCAATGCCAATAGTGAAAAGTATCTTTTTTAAGGAATTGGAATCTCTATTTTAATTATTCTTGTGGGTTTAAAAATGGTTCATACCTAGTGGTTTGACAATTCGTTATAGATCTTACTTTGTGCAAGTTGAAGAATCAGTTAAATTAACCAGAAGTTTACTTGTTATTTTTTTCAGGCTTCTTACTCCTCCTGGAACTCCTCTTTTTCCATCTTTGGAAACGGAGTCAGAAAGGGTCTTAATGAGCCATGCTACTCCAATGGGTCGTCCCAATGTGCTGAAATCTAGAGTAAGTTCTTTCTTAGTTCAATTAGTTGAATAACTTGTTGGTACTTGACTTTGGTTCTAAAAGACATAGATGTCATTGTGGGATTATAAGAGCTTGGGAATCTCACCGGATATGTTAGTAGTAACTTTCAACCTTCCTTGGTGCTTTTCTTTTGGAAAGTCTGTTTCTTGTGAAGTTCAGAAGGAAAAGGCTGGACTTGGCGCTTTGGCCATAATGAAACGACTCTGGTTTTATAAAGCAGAAGGATAGGAAACATAGTATTATTTCTTCCGTTGATAGACAGTAATAGGAAGACCAGTGTTGTAGTTCACACTTCCCAAGTGTGTTTATGCCAACGTCATAGTTTGTTACTTTGTTCATGATCAGAACAAGTTGGATAAATCCTTCATTTATAGGCCAAGTGAAAATCTACCTATCTAAATTCCTTAATTGCTTGGGATTTGACATTTGGGTGGCACTCAATGAATTTGCAATCTTAAGCTCTATATAGAATAATTTATTTTAATATCCCTCAATAATTACAATAGCAGTTACTAATGTTGTGTTATTAATTATCTCTGTTTTTAATCACTTGTTAAGTCATTCTCCTTTTCTGGGTTCAGCTCGCAAATCTCCAGCAAGAGCCTACTACGAGGAGCAGCTTAGTCTCAAAACAATCAGCTTCTTCCCCAGGATTGAACTCTTCAAGTGTGGTGATACGTAGGCCTTCATCATCTGGAGGTCCTGGATCAAGACCTGCTACACCAACCGGGCGTCCTACATTAACCACAACATCTAAAACTTCCAGATCCTCAACACCTACTTCCCGTGCAACTTTGCCTTCAAGTAAAACAACAGTTTCCTCGGCTAAGCTTACAACAGCTTCAAATAAGCTGGCAGCTGCCTCAGCCAAGCCAACAGTTAACATGACTAGGCAGGCTACTGTTTCTTCAACCAGGTCCTCAGTTTCTGCAAGATCTTCTACTCCAACATCAAGAGCAACAGCAAGATCGTCAACACCGACTTCCCGACCTACTGTACCTCCACCTAAGTCCACATCAAGGGCCTCAACTCCAACTCGTCGGCCATCCACACCATCAAGTGCACCAAGTGCACCTGTTTCCTTAGTCAAGTCTTCATCATCAATTTCAAAGCCATCTCCAACTGTGTCAAAGAATCCAGTACCATCAAGAGGTTCTTCCCCAACAGTTAAATCCAGACCATGGAATCCTTCAGACATGCCTGGTTTCTCTCTTGATGCTCCACCCAATTTAAGGACGTCACTTCCTGAAAGGCCACTTTCAGCCACAAGGGGTCGGCCTGGAGCACCCAGTGCACGGTCGTCTTCTGTAGAACCTGTTTCAAATGGTAGGCCAAGACGACAATCATGCTCTCCTTCTAGAGGCCGTGCGCCTAATGGGAATATCCATCTTAGTGGGAGCTCTGTCCCTGCAATAAGCCGTGCGTATTCTAAAGCTAATGCCAACATAAGCCCTGTATTGATGGGGACGAAAATGGTTGAAAGGGTAATAAACATGCGCAAATTGGCCCCTCCAAAGCAAGATGACAAACATTCACCTCATGGAAATCTGTCTGGGAAGTCTTCATCGCCAGATAGCTCGGGCTTTGGGAGAACACTATCTAAGAAGTCTCTTGATATGGCAATAAGACACATGGTATGCATCCAATCTTTTTTCAGGGGATCTTTTTGGTGGAAGGGAATTTCTATCTTTCCTTTCTGACAACGTAATTTTGGAATAAACTTCACATTCTTGTTTAACACTATGCAAACTATTCTTGAACAGGATATAAGGCGAAGCATTCCAGGTAATCTACGCCCATTGATGACAAATATTCCAGCTTCTTCAATGTATAGTGTACGATCTGGGCCATCCCGAAGCAGAACTGTTAGTGTTTCAGATTCACCTCTTGCTACGAGCAGCAATGCTAGTTCCGAAATGAGTGTCAACAATAATGGTCTCTGTTTGGATGCAAGTGAAATGGATGATGAAATTGGCAGTGAGAGAGGAGGTCGATCTCCCCGCATCATGTGCGCTAGGTGAAGAAGCTGATCGCTCATTTGGATTTAAACTGCCATTCTGATCAATCAAATGTTTCATTTTGGACATCAACTTTCATGATGGTACAAAGATGATAATCGTGGAAGTGATAACCAAATCAATCATGTGTCTAGGACTAATGTAAAGTTCATTGAGTCGTTGATTGTTGTATTTATGTAATTCCAGAGCTTTGTATGGCTAGAGGAACAAAGTTATATGCTGAACTATCTTCTTACGCATTTTCTACACGGTTGAGGTATTTCCTAGTTGCTTAAGATATTGAACCTTTGAGACCGTTAACTATTGACAATGTATCGATTCTCCGACCCAGTGCAGATTTTACGCAGTCACTGGAATCTACATGGAGTACTTCAGGATCTCCTAATGACGAGGATACACTTCTAAGTCAGTCAATTGCTTGCCTTAATAGCTTTCCTGGGTATTTTAACATTTAAGAACATAGGCTTCTACTCCGACTGCATCACAAAATTTCGTAGAAAAGGCTGTAGCCTGTAGGTGGTGTGAACTGTGAGATTGTTTAGGCATCCTTGTCTGGATTCTGAAATAGATTTATCAAAGTAAATGGCGGGTCAATGAGGGCGTCTGAGAGTATGCATGTTGTTTATTATTTATGCATATATTTAAGCCTCGAGTAATTGGTTGAATAATCTCTACATTTTCTTCAACTTGTTTTTATTCAAAATGGTAACCTCTACTTCACCATTAAATTGGTTGAACAAGCTCAGCTTCCCTCTTCCACATGCAGATGGGGAAATTCCCTGTACTACACGGCTGATTTCATTTGTGTCCTGAAGGTTAAATTACCATTGTTTGACTTGTTTTAATTTGGTTCTTAATTTTAAACTTTTCATTATAGTCCTAAGATTTGGTTAAAATTCTCAAAATGTTCTTGCCGTCACTAGATGTTGGTAGTTTTCTTACATCACATGTCCATTTTTGGACATAGTAAACAGGTTCTACCGAGCTCGAAATTTAACTATATTAGAGTTCGAATCGGGTAAAAACTCGAAAAGGCAGGTGGGTTTCAGGTAAAGGCAACAACTTGTGCAGAGAAAGGGTAGGCATTGTAGTAGGTCTTCAAAAAGCCATTTTTATCTCTAGCATGTCAAAAATTTGATGGGTTATTTTTTATTTTAGACTATTTAACCGAACTCAAATATAAAAGTTACTGATATGTTAATTTTGACCTATTCTATGGTTATTTGATTGGTTATTTTAATTTAAGTGATAATAGTATTAGAAATTTTTCCATAGACAGGTGGAGAAATTGAAAAATGAAAGAATAAGCTCGTTAAATGAAGTTTGACCATTGACTCATGTAAGATTATAAAACAGAGGCACTGTGGATTGCATTATGTTGATGAATGTTTGATTTTATTCCATATAATTCTATTTTATTTTCTACATGGGATTTTTCTTTTAAAAAATTTAATAAAAGAAATGCTGAAGATAATAAAAATTGTAACAGATCACTTAATTAAGTTATCAACTTTTGCATGTCAGCTTAATTAAAAAAAAAAAAACAAATCATTCCAATCACCAATGTCTATATGTATCTGTTCTATAAAAAAAGTCAATATGTATCAAAAGACTTTTAGATAATTTTTTATATTAAATAAATATCTAAACAAATGATATGTTAAGTTGACCATTCTAAAAAATAATATTGAAGATTTACTATGATATAGAAATAATTGTTTTTAAAAGAAAATGATTTGCTTACATACTTTTTGATTTAGTTTGTAGTTTATTTGTTGAGGTGTTATGTTTAATAAGTGTGATCTAATTGAGAGCCGGTTTAGTATTGTAAATACTATCTGTCATGTATTTAATCGTCCATGTATTTTTAACTTTTATTTTCTTTAAAAAAAAACT
The DNA here is from genome assembly GCF_001995035.1 of Momordica charantia. The sequence continues at coordinate 4,365,469 of NW_019104493.1, read as the reverse complement.
TTTATTCATTTTAGTTCTTATATTTTCAAAATACATATTTTTGGTCTAAAAGTGATTATTTTGGCCTATATTTTTAAAATTTTAATACAAAAAATTTATACAAATTTATGATTTGCATCTCAAAAATTTTGATGAGCAACGTGTTATGCAAAATCGTAATAGAAAAAAATGAGATAAAGTGAAATTGAAGGAACCAAAATGATTATTGTTTAAAAATATAAGGACCAAAACGAACATTTTTAAAGTATAAAGACTAAAATGAATCGAGGTTCAAATAGACATTTCGAACGTAAAGGGACTAAAATAGTACTTAAAACTTAAGAGAATATGTTTGAGCAAATTTTGTTTTTTTTTTGAGAAGTGCATCACAATTATGTCCAATGAAATAATCCTAACTTTATACCAATGACACTTACCTATACATCGATAAGTATGATTTTCTACTGACTTTTATGACGTGGTTTATTTCTATTGGTCTATTTCTATACACATCACATTAAAAACTCCCAGTGGCTCTCAACCAATGTATATACATTGCTAACACTAGAAAATGAAATAATCGGGAATCTCGAGTGACTGGCCAAACTGCTAAAGTAGCTAAAGTGGGGATAAACCCCTGTTAGTAAAATGAGTCCTATGAAAAGTCCATGGATTCCCAATCTAGTTAAAAAAAAGAGATCCATTTATAATCCTCAATCAATTGGTTTAATAGATCGTCTAGTTTGAAATGAACAGTCGAGAGGATGAATTCGAATTGTATTGAAAAATATATATAGAGTAAATACATATATGAGGGACAGGATAAACCTCAACAAAATGACATTACTTTACATTCTGACCTGTTCTGTTTTCCCAGCTTATTTATCTTCTCCCTCTTTTGGAAGTCTTCAGATCCAACAGCTGTCCCTTTCACACACGACACGGTTGATGGCGGCGGCTCTAGTTTCCTGCCATCAATTAATCCAATTAAGTCAACCAATATATTGTCTCAACCTGCCACTTCAACACATTATTAAGTCTTCAAACATGATCTGTTTGCCCATATCATCAAAAATAATAATAATAATAAAAATCCAAATCTTTGGCTTGAATTCAACACGATTCTCAAGACCACTGGTTCTTGTTTTCTGATGTTTATAAATAGGAAGCAGAATCAGACAATAATGTCAGAAAGTCCTAATTGAAATTCCTTCCAAGATTTCAAAGCACCAGATTGCTACTGGCTCTGATAAACTGCCATCAGTTTCTTGAACTTCATTCACTGAAGCTTAATCCTTCTTATGGAGTACTGTGGAAGCAATCTCCATTGTTTGAAATGGTGCAAACTGGGGCTGTTTGTTATGTCATTTCTTCTACTTAATCCTTCTTTGGCCTCAGCAGCAGTTGGAGGAAATGACACAGATAGGCTTGAATTGCTTTCTTTCAAGTCTTGGATAACTCTTGACCCATTTCGCCTCTTCACCTCCTGGAATGAATCTGTTCATTTCTGCAACTGGGAAGGGGTTAAATGTAGTTTACAACAGAGGGTCACTGAGTTGAATCTTCCCTCTTATCAATTTGTTGGTCAATTGTCACCTTCTATAGGGAACTTGAGCTTCCTTATGGTATTAAACCTCCATAACAATAGCTTTGGGGGGGAAATTCCACAAGATATTGGCAGATTGAGCAGGCTGCAAATATTGGACTTGGGAAACAACAAATTTGTAGGGGAGATTCCCTTCACCATGTCAAACTGCTCAGAGCTCCAATACATTGGCCTTCTTAGCAACAATCTGACTGGCGAATTGCCGAGCAAACTCGGGCGGTTATCCAAGCTTCAAGTACTTGATTTGACTTCCAACCAACTGTTTGGAGAATTGCCTGAAACACTTGGAAATCTGTCATCTCTCAGGGGCTTTTGGGCAAGTCTGAATAATTTCCATGGAAGCATTCCAAGTAGTTTTGGGCAGTTGAAAAATTTGACAGATCTTTCCATTGGGGCAAACAAACTGACAGGTACTATCCCTTCCTCAATCTACAACCTTTCGTCCATAAGAATCTTATCACTTCCAGTAAACCAGCTTGAGGGTCGCCTTCCCACAGATTTAGGCCTCGTATTCCCAAACCTTCAGGTCCTTAGAATCCACACCAATCAATTCAGTGGACCAATTCCTTCTACACTATCCAATGCCTCAGAACTTGTGATGTTTTCCATCGCAAATAACATGTTTACAGGGAACGTTCCGAGCTTGGCAAGCATGAGGCATCTCGAGAATCTTGGACTCTTTGAGAACAATCTTGGATATAGGGATGTTGATGACTTGAATTTTCTGTCTTCTCTAGTTAACTGCACCAATTTGAGTGCTATATCCATCAGTGACAACAATTTTGGTGGACTGCTTCCAGAATATATAAGCAACTTCTCTACGAAGCTCAGGACTATTGGATTCGGAAGGAATTATATTCATGGAACCATTCCAACTGAAATTGGCAATCTCATTCAATTGGAGGCATTGGGTTTGGAGAGTAACCAACTGACTGGTTCTATACCAAGTTCACTGGGGAAACTAAAAAAACTGAATGATTTGTTTTTGAATATGAACAAACTCTCAGGGACAATCCCCCACTCTTTTGGAAATTTGTCTGCGCTAGGGAGATGTAATCTGAGGTTGAACAACTTGACAGGAGCCATACCATCAAGTCTTGGAGAAAACCAGAATTTGCTGATGCTGGCTCTTTCTCAGAACCATCTAACTGGTACAATACCAAAAGAGTTATTGAGTGTTTCATCTTTATCCATTGCTCTGGATCTTTCTGAGAATTTTTTGACTGGCTCCATTCCCTTGGAAGTGGGGAAATTGGTAAACCTTGGCTATTTGCATATTTCAGACAACTTGTTAACTGGGGCTATTCCATCTACTCTCAGTGGTTGCACAAACTTAGAAGATCTTAACTTGGGTGGGAACTTCCTTCAGGGCTCTATACCTCAGTCTTTGAGTGCTTTGAGAGGTCTTGAAAATCTCGACCTCTCTCGCAACCATTTGTCAGGCCAAATTCCGTCTTACTTGCAGGAGTTAAGATTTCTGAGCTATTTGAATTTATCCTTCAACAATTTGGAAGGTGAGGTTCCCACTCAAGGAGTGTTCAAAAATAGAACTGCTTTGTCAATTATTGGAAATAAGCAACTTTGCGGCGGTATACCTGAATTGAATCTACCAAGATGCAGTTTGAATAATCCCACAAAGGAGAAATTATCCATGACATGGAAGGTAATCATCTCAGTTGCTGGTGGACTGGTGGCAAGTCTTCTGGTCTTATGTTCTCTGCTTTTTTTCTGGTCAAGGAAGAAAAGAAATAAGCTGGATTCAGGTCCATTGCCAAGAGTTTCCTATTTTGTTGTATCTTACAATGACCTTCTTAAAGCCACCAATGAGTTCTCTTCCAACAATCTAATTGGAGTCGGCAGTTACGGGTCCGTTTATAAAGGAACTCTCAGTCAGGATGGAGGAGTTGTTGCAGTTAAAGTGTTCAACCTTCAACATAGAAGAGCATCAAAGAGTTTTCTAGCAGAATGTGAAGCCCTTAGAAACATTAAACACCGAAATCTTGTCAAAATTCTTTCTGCATGTTTGGGTTTCGATTTTCAAGGAAACGATTTCATGGCATTGGTTTATGATTTCATGGTTAATGGGAGCTTAGAGAAGTGGCTACATCCAGTAAACCAGGAAGAGGGCCAAGGATATTTAAATATCACTAAAAGGCTTAGTATTGCCATTGATGTAGCTAGTGCTTTGGATTATCTGCACAATGGCAGCCCCATGCCAATAGCTCACTGTGACTTGAAGCCTAGCAATGTTCTTTTGGATGCTGACATGACTGCTCACATTGGAGATTTTGGATTGGCAAAAATTATGGCTCAAACTTCCTTCCGAAAAGTATCAACCGAAACCGGGTCAATCGGTATTAGAGGCTCCATTGGTTATGCTCCTCCAGGTGACTTTGATTATCTTCTATCTGATATATTATCTTTATCCACACAAACAAAAACCATACTTCAAAGAAAAATAGGAAAACTATGTTCTTTCTAAAAAAATGTGCATATTTTCTGATAAGAAATGGTTTTAAATACTCTTAACTCTTTCTTCAACTGTCCATGAACAAGTGTAGAGTACGGTATGGGAAGCGAGGTTTCGACATACGGCGATGTGTACAGTTATGGCATCCTTTTGTTGGAGATGTTCACTGGAAAGAGGCCAACTGATGATATGTTCAAAGATGGCTTGACCTTGAACAACTATGTTCTTTCAGCTCTACCCGACCGAGTCGAACAAGTAGTGGATCCAACCATGCACCTTCAAGGACTAGAGGGAGTAGATAACAACAATACTATGCTTGAGAAGAACTATGTTCTTATGACTTTACCCAACCTGGTAGAACGAATAGCAGATCCAACAACGAGTGTTCGAAAACCAGAGGGAACAGGCAAAAATAATGCTATGCCTCAGGCTAATCAATCTCTCAGAATTAAAGAGTGCTTGTTTTCCATTTTCAGCATAGGAGTGGCATGTTCTGCCCAAGTACCTAGCCAGAGAATGAATATCAGTGATGCTGTTGCCCAACTACGCCTTGCAAGAGAAATTTTTTCATAGGGATTGGATGTATGAGCACAATGCCTTGGCAAAAACTTAGCAAGCTGTCAAGCCTCACTGATCACTAAAACCGAGTCGTGAGGTTGCATTTTGTTCATGTTTTTTAGTAGATTTTCGTTGTCTCGCTCGAGAAATACTATACATTTGTATCCATTTTGCAAGGAAGATTCAAAGTATGCAAAAAACTTATAATCCTTTTGCAGTTGTGTTGTGAAGTTCAATTTTGTCATATCAGTAAGCTAACAAAACCATGCTTTCTTTTGCGCAGAGAAAGAAATGCTGATATAATGAACAAGCTAAGCTTATTTAGAAACAATTGTTTGAATGATTGTATAGAGGTTGAGATTGGTAGCATAGAAAAATCTATGTTTCAACTCTATTTTTGCTCTCTCTAAACTATCCCATTCATTTTAGTTTAGTAGTTCTTTTTTATTTATTTCTCTAATTGTAGAAATGATGGCACCTACTTTTTTTTATTTCATTTGTTTTTGTTGGGTAAAAATTCACTTATTTATTAAATATAATATAGAAAAGCAATAAAAAGAGGGAGTTACAAGCTTCATAACATTTTAGGCAAAGTATAAAGATCGGGATTTAGAATCTAAATTGACACCTAATGATCCTGACATTCTCCATTGACACGTACATGCACCTAATATTTTGAGTTGCTTTCATGATTGAAAGATTATTCCTCCAAACCAACCTAAGTTCTTTGGCATGTTTTATCCTTAGTTTACTAAAAAAAAAGTCTTACTCGGACATTTACCTAAACCTGCTTCAACTAGCACCACTTACACTATCAAAAAGTAAGGTGTACCTATACCTCGTTAGTTGAATAAAGGTTTAAAAACTTATTTTTTAGGGAACCTACCAGTGAAGGTAAAACACGTTGAAAAGACTCGTGTTAGTTTGTAGGTACAACCTTTAATATTGGGAGTAGCTTGAATACATTACATGGTATGTTCAAATCCTAAGTTTGGAAAGTAGATTTAATACATTAAATGAATAAATGGTATGTTCAACTCAAAAAAGAATGTCAAAGCCATCATTCCAAATATTAGGATTGGGCTGGAAACATAAATATATACTGAATTCAATCTCCTAACGTTATTCACTTTTCTCGCTTGTTTCAACTATAATGACCTACAAGTTGAATCTTGTTGGAGGACAAATTTTCACGATATTTGATTACATAGTTAAAAATAATCTTAAAAATTTTTAAAATATTTTCTAAAAAAACTTTACCAGTGTTTTCCCAAAGAAACAGAAAATGCATATATATATATATATACACAAAAGATAAAATACACTCAAGAATTTGGTCCCTGACCTTTGAAAAATGGTTTTAAAAGATCCTTGAAATTAAACTTTTGTTAATTACCCTAACGAAATACGGCATTGGTGAGTTGTATATTTATTATTTTAAAATTATATGACATTTTTATTTTCCATTTTTCTCTCCTCTTTCTCTCTCTTCCTCTTCTTTCCTCTATCTTCCCAAAAATATATTTTAACCGTGTATGTATATATATATAGAAGAGTTCTCACTATTTGTTTTTCCTATTAAATTGGAATTTATTACTTTTCAATCCAGTGAAAGGTTAATTAATTAGTTTTAACAACTGTTTAAATTTTGAATTAAACACTACCATTTTTTTTTTAAATACTTTTTAGTACTCAAAACACAAACAAGGAAACACCAGTAACTGATACAATATATATATATAAGATGCAACTTCTTATTGATATAAAGCCCATCAAAGATGGCCAAGAAAAGTATGAAAACATATATATTATGGCTTTTTGTTGCATATGAAGCTACTTTATTTACTATCCATTACACCAAAATTCTTTGAGCAATTTGAAGCACAGAAGCTGGAGGTTATCATTTACTAACAAAAGCGGCCTCGGCCAAGGCGATGGCACGAGCAAGAGCAGCAGCTTTGTTCTGGCATTCTTGGTGTTCATCATCAGGACTACTGTCAGCCACTATGCCAGCACCGGCTTGAAGATGAGCGACCCATTCTTGGCGCTGGTTCACGCCCTTGTAAGAGTACATTGTGTCGTAATGAGCTGATGTTGGAAATACAATTGTTCGGAGAGCAAGCGCTATGTCCATATCACCGTTAAACGCCACGGTACCAAAGCCACCGCTATACGGGCCTCGTCTCGTTGTCTCCAGTTCATCAATCAACTCCATAGCCTTCACCTACATAACATTGATAGATAAAGTAATCTCGCAGAACAACTATAACTCGTGGGATGTTAAATTTTAGGTACGGTGAATGACGAAGAAACCTTGGGTGCTCCGCTAACGGTTCCGACAGGTAATGCAGCTTGCAAGGCATCCCAGCTAGTTAGGTGGTCATGTAACTCTCCTGTTACCTGCACAAAGCAACAACAGTTGCATCACTTTAATGTGCAATATGTTGTTCTCCCTTCTCTCATTTATATTGGAAGGTATTTTTACCGTGGAGCTTATGTGCATTACGTGCGAATACCGCTCGATGTTCATAAGCTTTTCGACCTTCACCGAACTATTTTTTGAAACCTGTATCACCATCATCAAAACAGAACTTTATTTGGTTTCTCATTTCATGTTATCTCATTTTGAAGTTAAGCCACAGAAGTTGGCAATAGCACAGATATTATGGATGAAAATTGAGACCTTTCCAACATCATTCCGAGCCAAATCAACCAACATAATATGTTCTGCACACTGTTTTGCATCATCCAGCAACTGCTTCTCCAACATTTCATCTTCGTTTTCTGTCTTCCCTCTTCGAACAGTTCCAGCCAATGGACGATTCACAATCTTATTCTGTTGAAAACATGATCTACTTGTTATAAAAAGTCATGAGCAAACAAGCAAAATGCCACACCTTTTCATACCCAAATAGCTCAAACTCCCATATATTCCTCGTCCTTTGTCTTGTTATCAACATTTTCAAAATCTAAGCAAACTTTAAAAACAGAAAACTAAAAATGAAATAGTTATCAAACGGTCCTAATAAAAAATGGCAATTCCTTACCTTTTCTACACGAGTAAGAATTTCGGGACTAGAGCCAACCAAAGTACAGCCTCTAGCCTGGGGTCAGCAAAACAAAAACAAAGAAAACTAGTTAAGAACTTGTTGGAGTTGAAAATTTTTGAAGTCATAGTCAAAGCAGAGTAAAGATAGCTGGTTTACTGACTTGCAAGTAAGCCATATATGGACTTGGATTGACAATTCTCAATGCTCTGTAAACTTCAAAAGGATTGGCAAAAGTTCGATATTCAAAACGCTGACTTAAAACTATCTGAAAAATGTCCCCTGCAAGAATGTGTTCCTTTGCCCGAAGCACAGCTTGTTTGTAAGACTCACTACTCATGTTCGACTTCGTTAATGAAGGACCAAATTGACGAGTATTCAAGTCGACAAAACCTGGACTCAACTTTGGCCTGGAAATTCAAATTCAAATTCAACTTCAGATTCAAACTTCAATTTCAAATTCATCTTAAATGACAGTACGTTACTCACTCTTCACCATCTTGAAGTTTCTCCACAAGCATGTTTAAACGCTTTACTCCATCTTCGTAAGCACTCTCCACAGACAAATACCCATCAAGCCTCACCCAATGTATTATGTAAACTTTCTAAATTTCAACAAACAACAACTTCAAATCAGCATTCCAAGTAGATGGGGTTTTATGAAATTTGAATTTGAATTCGAATTTGGTACCTTTTCGATATGATCAAACACAAGAACTTCGTCGTAAAGGCCTAGATGGAAGTCGGCAAGGTTTCTATCGTCTGTTGGAGCCTTTGAGAATGGCAGCTTTTTGTTCTCCACGTATCGCATTGTATCGTAGGAGAAATAACCCACCCATCCACCTGCACATTCATTTTCGTCTTTCATGATCTTCAAAGTTTGAATCTAATATTTATACTTTTACTTAACTTTAATTTGGTTAAAATCTCAAGTCTTATTGAAATTTGTTTTACTTACCAAATCTTTCGATATTATTTTATTTCTTAGTCAGCCTTGGACATTATTACACTCTGACTAATATAATTATCCAAATATAAAATTGCTATTATGATAACGACATGAATATGAATGATTTGTGAAATTGGACTAAAGTATATAGACCACATTAAAATTATCTTAAAACTATATTAACCAAATTGAAAATTTTACCACAAAACGTATCTGGAATTCCACCCACTGACTTAGGCTTCCATTGCTCTGAGATTTTGATTGGAACCATGAAGGGATCATCCACAAATTCCTGAGTCAATCGACCTTTTTTGTGATCCAAAATTGTGACTTTATTCTCCTTCGCCACTACCTCCATTGCTGGTTGAGCTCCCACTACACTATAACGACCCTGTCACAAAAAATGTGTCAATGAAATTGAAACTTACACATATTAAAATTATGTCAACATAATTCAAGCTGGAAGTTTGAATTCTCGCACTCGTAACTCTAAAATAAAGATATGAATTACAATAACTTAACTTGAGAATTGGACTCCACCGACTCGAAAATAAAGCTAGGAGACTCCCAATCATTTTCCTTCACCAAATGCCGATAAGCTACGATTGGGTTCAACTGATCAGAAAATAGACACCGAGAAAGCGGGACCAGATTTCCATGCTTCGACGCTTCCATGAATTCTGCAGCATTGACACCTACACAAACAAAAAACAAACACATGTACACAAAATAATTATGACCAAGGTTCGAAATATCGATGTCGATAAAAATGTCGAGGTTTCGATTCTATAGACATGTCAATTGATTTGTTGGTGTCGACGGATATTTTAAGAAAAATCAAAGAAAATGTGAAAATGGATGGAAATTTGTTTGAATTAGTAAATAAAACTTGAATTATAGCTAACTCAGGTATAATCGATCATTTTAACCATTACATGTAAGAATATGAGCAACCTACTTATGAAAACGTCGACGTTGATGAAAATGTCCAAACAGGATAATGTACATGGATGAAAATTATTTGAATAAATAAAGTAGACTCTAATTGTAGCTTAATTCGGATATAATTGATTATTTTAATTGTAGTCCATGAATTGAACTTGGGTTAATTTTTAGTGATTGAGCCAATCCAAACCCAACTCAAATAATACTGAGGCCGGTAAGGCTTGGACTTGGGTCGAGCTCAAACTCAAACTCTAAGCTAAGTTAAAAGTGAATTCATGTTATAAAAGGGACTAAAGAATAGTCTAACTCATCCCAATAGAATAATAGAAACTAAATTCTCAATCTAAATGCCTTTAATTTGTTGCCTTTAATTTGTTTTTGGAGCATATTGATTTTTAAAATCCAATTACAATCAAAACATTAAAATGCAAAGGTTGCATTCAAGCACAACCACGAAGGTTGCACTCAAAGGTATAGAAATTTTTCTCTCGTTCAAAAACCTAAATCAATAAGTACCATGGAAGGAAAATACCTTACTAAGGAAAATACCTTACGGGTTCTAGTCGACATGTACTCAATGTGTCGAACGATTTTTAAAACTCCGATAATGTCATATAATCTTTTTTTTTTTTAACAGAAACGATGAAGATTACCTAACGATTTGGAGCCGGTGCTCGCGAGAGCAGAACACCTCAAGGTTGGAAAACTCTTGAGCGAAGTCGCCGGACATTTCGAAACAGGGCACCGCCGGTGGCCGGAGAGGGCAAAATTGGTCTGAGTCTGAGAAAGCTTAAGAGATTGCATGGCAAACAGAAGAAGAACACGACAACGAAACTGGAACTCGCAAGGAATATGTTTGTGTCTGTAAGTATAGCCGAGGTCTCTAATTTATTGTGCAATGTTTAATCAACGTTAAACCTTCCATGTAAACATGCATGTAACGCCCCCATGCTGGAATTCTGACCGTTTTTTGTTCTCTCTCTGTTTTTTTGTTTTTTTAAGAATTTTGTTTGTGTTTGATGAACCATATCTAGTTTTCTGTTGATTAGCTCCTCAATTTATTGTTTGTGTTATGGGGCTGAATAATTAAAGATACTGTCATAGTTGTCAACGGTTTTTTTGGTAAGAAATTGCCAAACTTCTTCTTTTTCTTTTTGAAGAAAAGTTGCCAAACTATTTATCACTCGTTATTATTATTCACTAAATTAGTTTGTTCCAATAAAAGGAAAAGAAGAAAAACGTGTGTCATAACTACATGTTACATGTGCAGAGATTGGCGTAGATTGTGATGGAGATTTATGTGGAAGATGTTGTTACACGTAAGTTAAGTACTGATTGTGGCTATTAGATTGGATTCTCGCTTTTTTTAAACGTCAGTCTCAACATGAAGATTTCGAAATCTCAATTTTATAAAAACATCGATAAAATGTTTGATGTTGGTGGATGTTTTTAAAAATTATAAAAGATTGAATAATTTCTGGTTATTGATATAATTAATGGACAATAAATGAGAACGGTGTAGAATGAATGGTATAGATCGTCCATTTAATAAAATCAAAAGTAAAGCTGATCCAAACTAAAATTTAAAGGGTCTTTCTTTGTAAAATCGAACAACTAGAAACTTAGAGACATGTTCATTCAACTAAATTTTGTCATTTGGTAGCACCCATCTCAAATTTAACTAACTTCTTAAATGTTAATTTTATTCGGCTTTAAAAAGCTCGATAATCTAATTCACATTTCTTATTTCATGAGCCACGCACCTTTTTTATAATTATTTCACAACTCTTCATTCTTTCTCATCTATTAGTGAAATTGAGAACTTTTTAATTAATTGTTTTAATATTTTATTTATTTATTATATTATTATTTATCTAGTTGAACTACATAAGTAAACTTTTTTTTTAGAAGTATAAACTAAATTTGAATCATAATTAAATATACAAGATTACAACTATAGCTTAACTATTAAGTTAACGACTTAATGTGTTAAATAATAATGATCTTGATACAGATGATAACGCAACACATTGAGAAAATATTGAACTCTTTATCGATAAGAATCTATATGGTCATGAGTCATTATCACCAATAAAAATTTGACAGTTCATTGTTTCTAAGAAAAAAAAATATGATTTTTTACTTTTCTCTCRTTGTTGTCAATTGTTTAAGGGGCTTAGAACTATACTATATAAATAGCAGCCAAGTATTATCTATGTACTAATATCATAAAATTTTTCTTCGTATTATATTTCTTCCAGTGCACTCTATACCTTACCTTCAAATATTATATTTATAAAATATGCATTTATCTACCCGTAGATTTCTAGACAATATGTTGTCGACATCTACCTATTGTTGAGCCCTTCGTTGTTACGACAAATCGTCAACGGTTCAACGTTCACTCCATAAATTTACTCAACGGCTTTTCCTTCCAAAAGAATCTTTTTGTACTGTGGGAACCCTTTTTGGCTGCCTGAAAAAACCTGCAAATAAGGCAAAGACATCTTCAGCCTAAAAGTTTCCATTTTATTTGGATTAATTTATAATTTTCCTTAATATTAAATTTAGTATTTTTGAGATTTAGTTTGGTTTCTATAATTTTAAAAATTTCAAAGCATTTGTTATTAGGAGTGTAATTCGGTCGGTTCGGATAGGTGTTTAGGCAAAATCGATCCGAGCCGAAAATAATCGGTTTTTGTTGGATTCGGGTCGAATTTGGGACCAGGTCGGATTTTGGGTTTTTCCCTCAACCCGATAAAAGCTTTTTGCTTTCAATGCCCTTCAAAAAAACCAAGAAAATATCCAAGGAAAAAAAACCCTCAATCGGTTGGAAAAGAAATGTTTTTTTTTTCTTTACTTCTAGTTTCTTAGAAGCCAAACAGAAAAAAATGTTGTTCATTATGAATTTAATTTTTATAATTTAGCTTACTTCGAATTTGGTAGCTATAATTTTAGAGGTTTCACGTCAGTTTAAATTGTGTTTCTATGATTTTAAAGTCTATAGTCATTTTGAATTTAATCTCTATAATTTGAACTTAGTTTCAAATTTGGTTACTTTTAAAAGTTTCAAATTTGGTTTCTTTAATTTTAAAAGTTTCAAGTTAGTAATTACAGTTTTGGTCAAGCCTCGTAAATCTTTCTTAAATTATTTTTTAACCGGTTGAAAATTGATTCATTACATCATAAATTCTAAACTTTTGATTTTGTATTAATATGTTCCTAAATTTTCAATTTTGTGTTTCATCTATTATTAAATATTTTGAAAATTCATTAACTTATTAAAAACGAATTTTGAAAGGTCAAGATTCATTAGACGCAAAATTTCATTTTATAAATTTTAAAAAATGTATGATAGGTCCAAGAAAGCACAAAATTGAAATTCCAAAGACCTATCAGATATTTTTTTAGGTTTAAATCTAATTTTGGATCAAATTTTGAGATTATTCTATTTTTTCTCTAAATTTCAAAAGTGTCTCTTTTTTATTACTGGATTTTAGATTTGTTCTATTTTAATTCATTAACTTTTGAAATGTCTATTTTAATTCTTAAATAAAAAAAGTAATGTTCTTAGGTTTTATTTTGACTTTTAACAAATCAATAACATAAATTTGAACAGGTGAAAACGTCTTAAAACGTGTATTATGTATTCAACTATACAAATAGAAAAATGAGCATGTTATTAAAATAGTCACTTTTTAAAAGTTTAGACTAAAATTAACCCGTTGAAAATTTAATGACCAAAATAATTTTTCTTTAATTTAAAAATTAAAATAGACTTTTCTAAACGTTGAGTGACAAAATGGAACAACCTACAAATTTCGATGTCAAAATAAGATTTAAAACTACTCCTTTAAAGTTTAGACTATACTGATAGTTTAACCTATTAATTTTTTTTCTTCTTTTCTTTAGTACAATAGTTTAATACTCCAACAATAGTGAACATTTATGAGATAAATTGAAACTTTAAAAACTATAGATACAGATTTGAAATAAAGACAAGGGACGAAAATTCTTACAGCTTCAATGTCTATTTGGTAAACTCGAAGCTTCCTTCTCTCTCTGCAACTTGTTCTATACGCCACAGCAAAGTGTCCAAGAGCCAAAATCAGAGAGCAACCAAACAACAAAACCATTTCCGTGGCGCCTCCTGGCTCCACCGCCGGCGCCGGCGCCGACCCACCAAACAAACAATAAGCTTTCACCGAAACAAAAACCAGCGAAATCGAAGAACAACCCATCACCGCCGCTAAGTACGGCCCTCGAGACAGCTTCGCCCCATCGCACAAACTGTACACACCTAAAAAACAAAATTAAAAAAAAAACCATCATTTTCAGCTTCAATTTCGAGTCCTCTGTTTCGCGGTGGCTTACATACAGACGATAATGGCGGATCTGGAGATGGAGATGAGCGGAATGTCGACAATTGAGGAGGCAAAATTGTAGTTTTGGAGATTGGAAGAGAGAGATTTGAAGGAGAGAGAATCGGGGTAGAGGAGAGCAGAGGGGAGAAGGGAATCGACCATGGCGATGAGAATTGGGGCAGAGAAGAAAAGCAGAGATATAAACATGGTGATTAAGAAGAAGAGGGTCTTCAAAGCCCTTAAAATTCTCACTGATTTCTCTTCATTTTGAAAACCCATCTCCGATTTTGGGATTCCCATGTGGGATTTGGATGATGAGGCCAGAAATGGAGGTAGTGAGAGAAAGCTTGGGTAGAGAGAGAAGGGTGTTGCTGTTACAGTGGGTTTGAAATTTGATGGGGCAGGGCAAGGGAAGGAGAAGGCTATGGAATTCGGTGGATGTGGAATAATCAACGGTCTAAATTCTGATGGAAGGGCTCAACATTTGAAAATAAATAATAAATAAAAAAGTTAACGGCTAGACTGAAATGTCTTGGTGGATGATTCTTCAAATTGATGTTTGATATCAGATTTATTAAACTTAATTAAATGGAAAATCTTTCATTAAACAAATCGTTTATTGTTTTCTTTTGCTAATTATAAATAATTTGTCTTTTAAAATAGTGAATACATTAGGGTTTGATTGAATCGGTCAAAATTAGTTAATAAGGTATATGTACTGATAAAATATAATTAAAATATTCATGGACTTAATTCCAAATCATTATTATTTAAATGTAAAATAAATTTGTAGTTCACATATTAGGTCATGTCAAATTATCATTTGTTAATAAATATCCATATCAACATTTGATTAATGGTGTTGATAATAATTTAGTAAATTTAAAACTAATATTTTCATGGACTAAACAAATCCGACATCCAAAATAATCTTGTAATTTCAGATATTACAATTTAGGTGGAATATGTGTCTAATCAATGTAATTTAAATAGTTAATATAGTTAATAGGTATTTGATTAACACAACTCTTCCTAATTTTCTCCTCTTTTTTCCTCTCTTCCTTATTTATATAATTTTTATACATGGTATAATTGATTAAAATCATGTTTACTCGAAGGGAATGAGAATGGATAAATGATAATCAATTTAATTTAAATTGTATTTACGTCCTAGTGAATTATCTATTCTCCCCTACATTCAGATTTTCTAAATTATGATTATTTTTTAATTATAATTAAAGTTACTGAATGAGACCAACAAATTAATGGAACGTCAACTTTAACCCTTAGTAGATCTATAATATTTCAAACAAAAATTTTAATTAAACATTACACGAATTTTAAAATAGACAAAACAAAGATTATATTCTAAAATAAGATGTCCATAGTTAATCTTTTGAACATAGAGAAAATACTAACCATTAATTGGTAGATCCGGTGGTACTATGATATAACATGTACAAATTTATATACAGATAATTCGAAACACATTGATACTAAGTTAGTTAAATGTTATGTTTAATTCTTAAATTATTCATATCTAATAAATCTCTTAAATTTAATTATCTTTAATGAATTTATAACTTTTTGTCTATAGATCATTGAATTTTATTAATAGATTAGTAGAGTAAGGTCTATTAAACATAGAATTATAAATACAAAATCCTAAAAATTCAAAGATCTATTATATACTTTTTGAAATTACAAAATTATCCGTTCGATGTCATCGCTAGTCTAGAAGGTAGTTTTACTTTCACTCTCTAACCCTATCTCTAGTTTAATTATATTGGTATAGTTGTTAAAATAATTATTACGAATTAAATGATATAATTGTCAATATACACAACATAAAATGTATCGCAAACTTAGAAATAGCCATTGGTTTCAAACTATTGGAATCTTCAGGAGACACTTGTATAGCGCATATTGGCCATTAAAACTCTGCAACATCCTCCGACTTTTATTGGCCCTACTAAACACGCTAATTGAAAACTCATATAACCAATAAATAAATGTTCATATTTTCTATCGATATATTTTTTAGAATTAAATTTTTGTTTATTTTGGACATATTGTTTTTTTGTTATCTAAATTTTTTACTTCCCTTTATTAAAATCGAATATTATGTTTACATCAATAATACTTTGTTGATATTTTTTTTATATTTTATCGGATTTTTTTTTTCAAATATTGATTTACTTTTCATATCAATATCGAATCACACAAATATGAAAAATATTGATATTTCGACAAAAATTTAATATATTGGTTGAGAGATAAAAGATAGTAAATTAGAAGAATCAGCCATAGTGCGTACTAATACAATACATATATTTTATTAACCATTCTTGAAACAAAAATTTATTAAAAGATAAAAATTATAATACTTTTTAAAATTAGGTAAATATTGGCAGACTTGTTTTAGGTGCAATTTGATGAAAAAACACCACGCACGATGCGCAAGTTGATCCGCGGACCAAAATTAACGGGTACCGTATTTGAAGATTTTATCGCCAACTAAAAATAGTTTTTCGGAAGACAGTAAATTACCGAATTTCGTTCCGTTGCCCAAACAGAGGGCGTCAAGGTATGGTCGCGAGGTCTCTGTGGCGGGCCGGCGCGAAGGTCGCGATGGCGGCCACCGCAATAGGCGGTGGTGCCGCAGCGGCCTCCATAGCTGCCTCCGACGACCCTTCCATGACTCTTAAGCTCTGCACCGCCGTCCCGCTCCGCCTCGTTCGCCTTTCGTCCACGGTCGCTACTATTGCCTTCGGTATGCATTCCAACGTTTTCACTTGCTTCTAATTTTACGTTTCCGTGGCTTTACTTAAAGAATTATAACTTCGGTGGAATTGATTTCAAGGTTTCCTTCCGCGAACTGGTTTTGAGTTTTTATTCCCAAATTGATGGTTGAGAATTAATTTTATCCTGAGAATGATTGATGGCAACTGGGTTATCGTAATTGAGCTTTATAGTCGCGTATATATGAACTGGACTACTGGAGTCCGCATGTCTGTCAAACCTTGGCATTGATTTCGCGGGACTTGAGTATTTTGTTTAAGGGTTGAATTGCATTATGTTCTGTTTATATAATCGGTTGTATTCAGTAAAATATTATCTTAGTGCATTTAATCGCTCCGAGACATGAAAATTGAGAAGCTGGGTTTATCGTGTTGGTATTCGTAGGTCTCGAGTTTTATGAATGGGCGGTTATTTTATTTACTCGATTTTTTTCGAGAAGTAAATTTTAGATTTTTATGTTCCGAATGATTGAATCCTTGAATTTGGGCTTTGAATTGGCATCATTCTCTCCTATTTCTAGATTATGAATATTCGCTGTGGAGATTGCCTGATGGAAGTAGTGAAAGAGAAAAAGTTAAGCATGAAGTTCACCTTAGATCTGCTCGTAGAATTCAAGAGTTATGCTTTAAAAATGGAGGAATATATATCAAGCTTGGCCAACACATTAGTCAGTTGGTATGCTTTCTATCCACCTCTTGAAGTATACGATAAAAAGAAGATGGGCCTGCAGTCCTTAATTTGCCCCATCTCTCATGCAGGAGTATTTGGTGCCCCAAGAATATGTCCAGACAATGAGAGAATCTATGTTGAACAAATGTCCAGTATCTCCGTACAATCAAGTATGTGAAGTGTTCAAGAGAGAGCTTGGCGAGACACCAGATAAGGTATATTTCCTTGGCCTAACTGATTTGATATAATCAGATTATGCATTCACTCTCTCGATTAGAGATTATCATTGAATTGTGACAGAACTTGGTTATCATAACTGTTACGTATGAGGCACGACTTCCATTTTTCTATATCTGGTTTCTTATTGATATTGTATAAACACCTTTATTTCACTATAAACAATATGTTGGTCTCATGATGCAAGCCTTCTCACGTGCAGATCTTTTCTGAATTTAATCCTGATCCAATAGCAAGTGCATCACTTGCACAAGTGCATGTTGCTCGCACCCATGATGGCCAAAAAGTTGCTGTGAAGGTCTTGTTTTATTTATTAAATTTGAACTTAAATTCACATGCATTTATATTGATTTGATAGTTTCCCTCCCATCATGCGCGAATCTTGTTTACTGATTGTTTCTTTATATTCAGGTGCAGCACACTCATATGACTGATACTGCAGCTGCAGATCATGCTAGTGTTGCACTAATTGTGAACACCCTATATCGAATTTTTCCTTCAGTTGATTATAGGTAATGTTCTTGAACTGCCGATGACCTTTTTAAGGGTTTGTACTAGATAAACTGCATCCTGCCAATAAGAAACACGTTAATTCTTGAATATCCATGCTTATGAGTTATGCATCTGTTTAATCTTACGGAAAAAAAAAGTAATGCATCCGTATAATGTTCTATATTAATAATATTGTTTCATAGACTCTTGGCGATATATGATCTCTTACAATGAAAATAAATTATTTGTTTCTATATAGGTGGTTGGTCGATGAGATGAGTGAGAGTTTGCCAAAGGCAGGTTATCCCTTCTTTGTTTCCTACTCTCTTTTTATGTGTGTGCCTATCTCAAATCTATATTCATGTGCTTCTTGTGAGTATATATACTCAAATGTATTACACATTTTCTTTGGTTATATATACTCTCTTTAATGTTATAAAAAGTTCTCACTCAATAGTTTTTGTTTTTACATGGATGGCAATAAATTTTCCTTCTATTATTTTTTCATGGTTTAGGTTGTTAAACTTTACAACATTTGGCTTTATAGTACTCACGGGATACTCTATATCCTAAGTTGCTAGTTAAGAAAATCATAGGTTGTCCTAGTGGTCATTGGGGCCAATGAAAATGAGTAAAAGGAATAAGAGGGAATGAGTTCAAACCAGGGTGGCTACCTACCTACCATGGATTTAAGAACTTACCAAATGTACTAGTTTCCTTTCTGTTTTGCAAAATATTTAATTTGACATCCCTCTCCTCAATGCTTACTTTATCAAGGAAATTTCAAGGTTAGAAACTTAATTGGAGGTTTTTTTTATTCCGCTAGTAAGCTTTCTGTCAAAGTTGATTCCTAGTTTGTCATTGGAAATATCAAGAGATTGCATAAGAGTATAGAAATGGTATGGATGATCTATGATTTTGTTTAGTTTGGAATGCACAAAAGTTACTTGGACTAGAAGATGGGAGATTTTTTTCTGAAATTTTATGGTATTTCAGTCACCATTTTGCAGTGGTTCATCATCAATGGGTTTTGCATGGGTGAAATTTTGTGATAATGAAATTACATTTTCTTTGTTAGACAACTAATTTATATGTCCGACTCCATATATTTTAGTTTGAACTTTGATGTATGAATCTAGGTCGGAAACTTTACTTAATGATCTTCCATGAATAGCAGTTACAAATGTTTCTATGAATTTAGAAAATGTTCCATATTTCTTTTATCCTCTTTTTTTTACTTTCACATTTTGGCAGTGCCATTATTGTCCCAGTTTTATCTCTTCCTCAGGAACTTGATTTCTTAGGTGAGGCCAGGAACAGCGAGAAATGTTTGGATAACTTTCGTAAGTTGTCTCCTCATATTGCAGACTATGTGTATGCTCCAAAGGTGTATTGGAACTTAAGTACTTCAAAGTTGTTGACCATGGAGTTTATGGATGGTGCTCAAATAAGTGATGTCCGGGCCATTCAGAGGCTTGGGGTTCAACCATCAGAAGTTGCAAAATTAGTAAGATCACGCACTTCACAATTCTGTTTATTCAGGAAAATTAGGTTTATTTATGAGCATCATTTTTATTTTGCCTTTGTTTTTTGAGTGTTCCTTTCCCACTTGGTGATCCTCTATGCTCAAGCATTTTGTAAGCTGCATGTATTTTAACATGTTGCAGCTCAAGTATTTGAAGTCTAACAGTGAATGTTATCTACTGTCTGCCTGTCTGTATATTTGGACATGCAATTTGAATCAGAGTTGGTTTGTACTTTTTTTTTTAAGTTGAAGATGACTAGAATGAAGATTTATAATGGGTTCAGGAACTCAGGCCATTCATTTAGATATTCTTTCTTTAAATGCCTGCTTGACCTTATGATGATACAGTTTTACTTCACTTGCTGAAGAAAATCGATTATTGATATAATTTATATAGGTTAGTCATGCATTTGCTGAGATGATATATAAGCATGGCTTTGTGCACTGTGACCCTCATGCTGCAAACTTGCTCGTCCGTCCCTTGCCTTCCAGCAAAAAGAGCTTCTTCGGTGAGCTTCTTACTAAATGATTGATTATTCTAACGATTGATTTCTCAAACCCGTAGATGAATTGTTAGGGCATTAATGTATCCCATTATTTATGATATAATGGAAGTATTCCAATGATTTATTGGTAACCTACCTACAAGGAGATATCATATTATATCCTAAAATGAGTTTTCGGCTACTAATTCTATATGCACCAATTAAGATGTAATGATTCCTTTGATTCAAAACGAGTGAAAATATTTTGATCCCATTTCTCTGCTTTGGAATGTAATCTGATAGGATTGCTATTAGGATAAGTTGGGGATATTATTAGGGTATTAAGGGTATATTAGTAATTGGGTTAGGGAGTTTGGCTATAAATAAGGTGAGGGGGGAAAGGATGAAGGTAGGCAATTGGTGAGTATGGTTTAGGCTTGAGTAAGAATACTTAAGAGAAGCGAGGTCCAAGTACCTCGAATT
Source organism: Momordica charantia (assembly GCF_001995035.1). The sequence goes on along the minus strand of NW_019104493.1, from coordinate 4,344,858 downwards.
ACTTGGTAGTTATTATAGTTCTTATATTTTGTTATATTCAATATATTTCTAGTTCGGGTTCTATCATAATCATGCTTTTTTTTTTGTTAAAAAAAATGTAAAGTTGAGCTTTCATCGATTGGAATGTAATATTGCTGCTTCATTGTGTCGGTGTTATTGATTTATGGTATGGTTTAACATATAATTTTGAACCATTTTTGTAAATTTTCATTCTGTTGATACAATACAGGCAAGAGGAAACCACAGTTGGTACTTTTGGACCATGGGCTGTATAAAGATCTCGACTTCAACATCAGATTTAACTATGCTGCCCTTTGGAAGGTATTTCCTTTGTGGTCCATCAAAATGTTCTCCCAATGAATTCTTGTGCCAGCATGTCTCTGATGTATTTTTTTCCCTTATGTTAGGCACTAATATTTTCCGATGCGGAGGCAATAAAGGAGAACAGTAAGAAACTGGGTGCTGGAGAAGATCTTTATGCATTATTTGCTGGAATTCTTACTATGAAACCTTGGAATCAAGTCATTGACCCAGCAGTTGACCATTTAGTCATACAAGGAACTGACAGTGAGCGTTCAGAACTACAGGTAGTCTCTCTTATATGGTACATACCACCCCTACCTCCAAAAATAAAAAAATAAAGAAAAAGAAGAAAAATAGTACTCATGCTCTTGCACATGGACTTCTCCCCCATCAAATTCACATTTCTGATGCTGTTGCTCCCCCTTCATACAGTTTTGGGGTTATAAAATCCATCCTGAAAGCTGAACACCAGTAACTTATTTGAGGATAAGCATTATTCTTCTTATAAAGTTCTAAAGTCTCTTATGCTCAAGTAACTTATTTTGATCGTGAGCATTGCTCTCCTCGAGAAAGTTGAAAAGATTGTAGTTACTTTAATAGACTCTTCAGCTGGATATCTGACGGCATTTGACCTTTCTTTCTCTTCAGATGCATGCTTCAAATTATCTCCCCCAAATTTCAGAGCTCCTTAGGAGATTGCCACGTGTAATTTTGTTGATGCTGAAGACAAATGACTGTTTAAGGGCGGTTAACAGTTCTCTGGTAATATATATCTTCTTTGTAAAAATATTTACTTTTCGAAATCTCTATGAAACATTTTTAATAATGATATTTAACTTTTGCAACTCCAGCAGCCTTAGCATATTGTCAAGATTTTTAGGATACATTCTAGAAATTCATTACTGAAATGGTTTGTGAACAGTTGCAGGGATCTTCACTCGAGACATTCCTCATCATCGGGAAGGTATCATCTGAAGCAGTTATCAAGGCGAGACTATCAGAAAATAAATCCTTAGCATGTTGGTTAAATGTCTGGTTAGATGAAGTAGTGTTGGAAGCTAGAATTTTCACTTTGCAGCTAGCTTTATGGCTTTTACATCTCAAAAAAGCTTTACTCTGGTGAAACTGTGAAATGTAGCAATACATAAAGATCCAGTTTTGTCATCGTTTTGAGGCTTCTTCATTCTTTCTCTCTGTGGTCAAATTCCCCAATCTTTTCTTGCTGTGTTATTTGAACACAGATTGATTATACCGCGAAAGAGTATAAGAATAGTGTCCGAGGGGCAGATTTATACTGTAACACCCCATATGTAGGACTGTATGACGGTTGAAAAAGTATATATACATTCATTGAGGTGAGTTAAATTTACCAATAAAGTGTTGCGAGTTAAACAGCACTTTCTGAGTATTATGGATTTGGAGAGGTTACAATGTAATTTATGAGGCATGATGACTTCATATTTTTTACTTCATGAAGTTTTTATGGGGATGACCCAAGATGAACTATTAACCAACTTGAGCCAATAAATTCAATGTTAAAAATTATTGTGAAATAATGAGTTAGGATGGTATAAGTTCAAGTATTGAAATTTGAAGACAATTGGACTTTTGATTTATAATTGGTCATTTTTTGACGTGATGTTTTTTTATATGGATTCTATTATTTATAATAATTATGGAGAGGTAATCTAGGCTAAATATGCGAAATGGTACTCAATATTTTGGTAAATTCTCAAATTACGTTTGATGTATTCAAAATTTTAAAAGTTAATGTATCATTAAATTATTATTTTGTTAACATATTTAAAAGAAGATGTTACTTTGATGTGCAAGAACTAAAACCTATAAGTGGTGTGTCCAAGTAGCATGCCTATGTCTCAAAATATGTTGACAAACAATAATTTAATGACAAATTAGTTATATGGACATAATTTTAACAAATTAATTTATGGAATAAGGTAAATGAAAAATTTTAACATTGAGGGCATATTTGAGAATTTTAAAAGATTAAAAATTAAATTAAAAAACTTGTAGGGGTGGGTGATCAAACTCACAAACTCTTGGATATATATGTCAATTATCACCGAATTATACTCGATTTGGCAGAATCGATTTATTTAAAATACAAGGAATGATCTATTTGAAACATAATAAAAAGTAATATCATTTTTCCTTTTGAAAATTAGCTAAGATAGCGAATTAAGAAATAAAAGTTTCAAGATTTTACTAATCAACGGTCAAATCTAATCCATTATTAGCTACGCTCATTAAATCATATCCGTTTATTCCAGGTCGACAACTTTCTACGCTAGACCCGGCCGCACCCAATGGAAACCTCCTCTTCCAGATCTCTGTATAAAATTTTTGAGTTTCCCTCCAATTTGAATTTTCCACTTCCACTGAAATTTTGGTTAGATCAATCTTTTGAAAGTCGGCGCCTCAATCTCCTTTCTCAACCTCGCTTCCATTTTTCGACTGCAAATTCACCGTTTTCAGATCTTCTTTCTCATCCCTAATCATCGTCCATACTCAATCCTCCGTTTCCTCCATAGCTTTGGTCTTTGGAATTCAAGAATTCCTGCATGTAGCCGCTCAACAGACTTCCGGAAGGACCTCAATCATTCCCCCTTCCATTTCCAATATTTTTATCTGGTGTAGAATTTAGAAGATACCTGCAAAATCAGATCGACGTTACCGTAATCGAAGGTGTGCCGCTCTCCCCACCGGTTGACGTATTCTTTCTTCCTTAGTTTTTGTTTTGTTATTGATTGTTCTGTGTTTTTGTCTCGTTTATCTGTTTGTATGCAACTGGGTTACTTGATATTGTTTGTGTATTTATGTAAAAAGATCGTATTATGTTTCAATTTTTAATTTGAATGGCTAGATGCAAAAGCTGTTTACATTTTTCTATTGTTGCAATTGTGCTGTGAATTTATTTACCCACTGATTGGTAAAATGAAATAGTTGGTTTTCTTAGCATTCCCACCGAGAAAATATGATTTTGTGATTTGGAGGAAGACCTACTGATCGGTTGAAAGATTTGAATATCTCTACACGATATATATTTAACTGTTTAGTTTTATATATTTGACTGTCTAGTTAAACATAATTTGGCTTTAGTTTTTTGATATCAGAGGAAATATTTTTTAGTTTCTCAATAATTTGACTGTTTTAACTGTCATTACTGTCCTGGCAGTTCCAGCAAAACGTTTAACTGTAGAAGTAGGTGGTGTGAGTTGAAAATATATCACGCTGGAATTTTGGGCATTTTCTTCTAGAGGCATTGAACATTGGAGCAACGTGTTGAATACCCTCAGAAATGACAAATTATTACGATATTGATGACATTTTGGCGGAGGAAGAGGTCAATATCTCCTCTTTTTACCTCATAAGGTCTTATAATCTTGCCATCCCAACATTTTGAGTCTTTTTTTTATCCTCTTGACAGCTTGTTTCTGTTGTGTTCCAAAAGGGAGTTAATGGAGTTGGAATTGATCCCAGTTCGGAAACAGATTCTGTGAGTTCAAGAAATCAATAGTAGATATGATATGGATGTTCAATTACAAACTCATGTTTCCTTATCTGGTGTAATTTCAGGTTGAATCTGGCTCCAAAGTAGAGCTACCCTTCTGGCTTGGGCAAGAGCTACATCTTAGACAAGTGGTGGCTATGGGCTTGCCTGCCTGTTTTAATCAAAGGTAATAACTATTACATTCAGGTTCTTGTACGGTCAATTATTCCCATAAACTTGTAGTGTTCTAGACTTTTTAGGAGTTTAAGAGGATGGGGATCTTATTTACTTCGCCCCCACTTACTCCATAAAAGCTGACCCACAGACAAATTGAATTGTGATTATTTTTCTCCTGAATACTTGATATTTTCATCTGCTAATTATTTTACAAGCAGAAACTTCTGAACTAGAATTCCAAGATTACAGGAACTAGTAAGATTCCATGATGTCATTTTAAGTTAGTGGTATTAATATTTTTTATTTAAGAACTACGCTTTTGGCTTGCTCTTGACTTGCGTCGCGACAAGTGATGGTTATGGAAACCTTCCACTTTCATCGGTCAAAAGTAAGGGCTATTACTCTTGGTTAGTGTGTATGATCTGTTATGGCCATAACATAAAATTATAGTAATCTGAACGACTGAACCTTTTGAGGTGTAGTTAAATAGAATATCATTTAGAATGCTCCCACTTGCTCCGTAGAAGCTGACCCACAAAGAAAATGAACTTTACTCAATTTTCTTTTACTTTGGTGATTGTTTGATGCATGGTTGCCGAGGCTCAATCTTTCCACCTGCTAGTTATTTTATTACCAGCAAAAGCTTCCTGCAGTAAAATTTCATGAGTAAAGGAATTAGTGAGACTTTGATGATGATGTTTTTAGTTTACTAGTGCACATTTTCTATTACCAGAACACGACTGGAAATTCAAGCTGATGCTGCATTTGTTGATCTACGATCTAGATGTCCATACTTCTATGAATTTGGATGCAAGATTGCCCCACTGTGAGTATCTTGAGGCCCAACTCTTTTATGTGGTGAAAACTATATATTGCTGCTTTGTCCATTACTTAAATTGGAGTTATATTTATGTTCACCTGAAAGTGAAAACTGTCTATAAGTGCGCTTTCATTTGAAAGACATTCCCCCCTTGTACTCGAATCAACGTAAATTGTTTTCGCCTCTGACAAAAGTACCATTCTGAAGGCATGACATTCAACAGTTCCTTTTTATAGCAGAATAGTTGGGATATCTAGCCATAGAACTACTTTTCTATTGCCGTCTAGAGAACATATGAAATTATCAATTTAAGCTTGTATATTAACTTACTAAGGACATCCTACTAAGTACTAAGGATCTTGTATTTAGGCTTGAACTCTTGGCAGTGTTCTATAATAATCAAGCAAGTGTATTGTTATCTTAAATTTTGTATCTCAATGCATAATAATCTCATTTTAATTCCATTGTAGAAGTAAACAGATAAATATGCCTACAGATTTTAAACTAACTAGATTACCCCTACCATATATGATCTTGTAAAAAGTTCTCGTCGCCTCGATCATGTGCACGTAGGATGTCCAATTTGTTGGAGTTTGCTCTAGCAAAGCGTTGGTGGTTGTAATATTTGTTAAGCGTACTTAAATGGACGAGAATGCAACAGGTCAAATGCTATTTCTGATTCTTCTTACTCATGTTACAAGAGGTGGAAGATAATGGTTATTCTGGCTTCTCATTACAAACTCAATTTACAGGGTTGGTGATAGAACAATCGGTTCTTGGCTTTTGTCCACGTTCAAAATTAGGTACAAGGAAGTACTTACCAAGGCTCACTCCGCAATATTTGCTGCAAGTTCCAAATACTTAGCACTTCTATCAAAAGAAGAAACTGAAAGTAAAATTCTTGTTCCATCTCTGTATGTCTCTTATTTTCGTATTTCGTGCTTTCTCTTGAAGCTTACATCAACATAATCATTGCTTGCAGTGTATGAGGCAGCTCAATCCTCAATGACAGCCTTTAAGAAATGGAGGATGGGTGGACCCAGATTTCAGAAAGCATCCTTTCTTGGGAGGAAGAGGAAGTCATCTGAATAGGGACTATTCCTAACTTAAATGTATTCTATTTTGACTATTAGTTGCATAATCATAGAAATTAGTGTAGAAGTTTGCATGCCCCTTCCTGGAAAGTAGGTAATTTATTCATAATTCTTTTAATAATCCATGATTGCCATCTTAACGTTTCATCTACATTCTTTTTAGTCATTTCTTTTTCTCATTTATATTTAGGATTTAATATCCTACGAGTTATCTAGACAATCAAATATAGTAGTGTCAGGCAGTTGTAGGAGATTAGTCTAGGCGTGTGCAAGTTGACTCGAACACTCACGGATATAAAAAAAAAAAAAAAATTGTTTTGATGTAATGTTTAGTGATTTAAGAAAATCTTGTTCGATGAGTTTAAAATCTAACAAAAAGGTGGAAGAATTCAATTCATCTGCTGTGAATGCAAGAGTACCTTTCTTCATGGATAAAATGGGAAAATGTTTTAGAATTAATATTATAAATTCTAAGAGTAAGATAGTTCAAGAACCAATTTGAATTTTATTTTTGTTGTAGTTTGATAATATGTAAGAAAATTCAACTTGATTTTAGGAGATTATAGTTCAAAAAGTTGAAATTGTTTCTTGAAGGAATAGTTTTTAACATGTTAATTTTCAATTTAAAAAAATGTTATAAAATTATTTCTTCCAAGAATAATTTCAAAAACAAGTTTTAAATCTCAAGTGTTGTTTCAAATAACTTCATAGAAATACAATACTCATAGCAATTATTTTGAGAAAGTCTAAAATTTAAGTAATATTTACCAATAGTTTGAGTCATGGTCGAATATGTTATAATTTTGAATATAGGGTTCCAGAAAATGTGCAGGCTTGGGGATTATAATAAAAGTGTTGGGGAATATTTTTTTTCGAGTCAAACGTTAACATTGTGGTTATCACTATGTTCTGAGAGCAAAACTTTTTGCTAAAAAAAAAAAGAAAAAAAAAAACTAAGTTTTATAAACTCTCAATATATTCTTGTTGCATATAGTTTTTAAAAAAATTAGGCTTAATATATCTATATTTATAATATATATAAAAGTTTATGTCTCTCTCCCGTTCATCTTACATGCCTCTCCATCCCTCCCCCTAATCTCTTTGTCACCCATACAGTATTTCTAACTTTTTGTCTTTCCCTTTTTTTTCTTAGTTTAATAACTAGAACTTTAAAGTTTACCATTTAAAAATAGTACGTTTTTTTATAATATTATCCCAAAATTTTTATATAATTTCTCATTCATCGTTTTTTTTTGTATATAGAAAAACGCTAACACGGTTGTTAAAATTTTTTTATCTATAATAAATATTAAGTTAATTTCACAACCTACCTAAATAATATTAAATATTTTAGTTAATAAATATGAAAACTCATGACTTAGTCTCTTTTTCACATTTTCACATCTAAAATACATGATAGATTAAAACTATAAAATATTATGTAATATCCCACCTTATAATTTATTTAGATGGAAAAAATGAACTTATAAGATGTGAACGTGCTAAAATACTAATATATACAAAAGTAGAACATAACATCCTACCTCGCCTCCACCACTCATCACCTACGAAATAAAAGGAAGAAAAAAAGGCCTCTTTTTTTTTAATGATTTATTTTTATAAAGAAAGACCGAATATTGGTGACTTAATATTAAATTGGCGGGAGTTGACGAAACAACAAAGAATGTGAACGCAGGGGCGGTGCTAAACGGCGCCACTCTTCAATCGTTTTGAATCTTTGATTAATTAATTAATTAATTACAACTAAAAGACAAATTATTTTAATTAATTTATAAATTTTGTTTCTAAAAGTCGACGCGGCCGAGCGATGCAGCATTAAACTCTCCGGGAAATTGGCTCCAATGGCCAATGGCCAATGCCATTGTTTCCCCTCTCCCCGCTCCCTCCTTCTCTCTCTGAACTCGAGAAATTCGACGTCTGGGATCAGGTTTTCGTTTCTTCCATTTCTCTCCTCCCAGTTTTTTCATAGCTGTTGCAGGAAAACCACCGGAGAAAACGACGAAATGAAGGGGGGACACAACAGCTACAAGGTCCTCTGTTTCAGTAGGAAGTTCAAGATCACTGAGGCCCAACCGCCGCCCGACGTCAGAGATGCCTTCGCTACGTTTTCCGGTGGCGGGGACTACATGACCGCCGATCAACTGCTCCGTTTTCTGGTGGATCAACAAGGAGAGGAGGAAGTTACCCTATCTCAGGCCGAGCAGATTATCGAGCAGGTCTTGCAGAAGCGACGGAGCTCTGACAACAACCCCTCCCAACCCTCCGATCAGGGTTTCACCCTTGATGATTTCTTCCACTATCTCTTCATGGATAGTTTCAATGGTCCCATTAAATCTAAGGTTCGCTCGCTTTCCCTTTCCCATTTTGAACCCTTTTCGATTTGTTTCTTTGTTTAGCTGCAGATGTAGCCTTTCGTTTTGGATAGTGCCTTAAAGGGGAAAGAAGATGGGCATTATTTATAATTTTTTATAATAGTTTAAATTACAATGTGCGTCTATTTAATTCCTATGATTTAAACAGTTTCTATCATCTTTGAATCTTTGAAGTTTCAATTTTGTGTATGATGATTCTTTGTTATCAACTCTGTTCGTTAATATTTTCGCGGGTTTGAATGTATTATTTAAGGATTATTAAAGCGGGAACAATTGTTCTCTATTTCTCTGTGCCATTACAGCTATCAAACCTGAACTTAAAACTAATTAATGTTATTTGTAGGTTATAAGGCTAAGGCAGTGGATTCTATAACTATGATTGAATTTGTGAAAGAACTTTATCATGTCAAGTTACTCAGAGAGAAACCAAACTCATAGCTGCAGTCTGACAATTAATTGAAGATGATTAGATTGTTAAACCATTAGATGCTTGTTGCGGTAATCCGAATCCAATGGAATATCATTTGCTTATAATCAATAATGCTTTTGATAACTGTACTTTTTACAGGTACATCATGATATGAATGCTCCATTGTCACATTATTTCATATATACAGGGCACAACTCTTACCTTACTGGGAATCAACTTAGTAGTGATTGTAGTGATGCTCCCATAATAAAGGCTTTGAAGAGAGGGCTGCGGGTAGTTGAGCTCGATTTATGGCCAAATTCAGCTAAAGATGACGTTCATGTTCTTCATGGAAGGTACTAGCTGATCGTTCAATATCTTCATGTCATCAAATGAAAATATAAACTGATGTTAAACTTTAAAAGAGGAAATCACTGTACAGAACCATTCTGTGGATGACTGTAGGACTTTAACCAGCCCTGTGACTCTCTTGAAGTGTTTGAAGTCTATAAACAAGCATGCTTTTGAGACATCTCCATATCCTGTCATTATTACTCTTGAAGATCATCTTACTCCTGGTCTTCAAGCTAAAGTTGCGGAGGTTAAAGATTATTTTCCTACTCGACATAATTTCTCTCTATAAATATTCTGCTTGAATATGATTAATATGTTGTGTTTCCTTGCAGATGGTAACTGGAATATTTGGAGATACACTGTTCTACCCTCAGGAAGATAGCTTGTCAGAATTCCCTTCTCCAGAATCCCTGAAATATAGAATCATTATTTCAACAAAGCCACCAAAAGAGTACCTAGAATCTAAGAAGAAAAAAGACAAGGTTTTATGTGATGGAAAAGAGTCATCAGAAGAGGAAACATCAGGAAAGGAGACTCCAGACCTTATGACTGTTTTTGAAGTTGAGGAACTGGTGGGTGAAAAATGAAATTTTGGATTATCATTTCTTATTTTGATGCAGGGTGGAGCAAAGAAAGAAGGAGAGAGAGTTTTTCCTAATTTGAAAACTATGTATAAAATACTTAGGCTTTGTAGTTTTTCTCTATTTTGCCCCATTTCAAATTTTCAGAAATTAAAGATTCTATATATATATATATATATACAGAGTTAGCATTTAAAGTTTTTCCCCACTCTAAGAAATTATTTTTCTACCGGTGTTTTAAAGTATATACAACAGCTTGATTGGCTCTTTTAATTGGTGACAGAGTGAAAGTGACCCAGATGATGAAGAAACCAGTGCAGTGGAGAGCAAACCGTTACAGCAAGGTGCACCTGAATACAAACGTCTAATCACAATTCATGCTGGGAAACCAAAAGGTGGCTGCTTAAAGGATGCATTGAAGGTACATGGTGACAAAGTTAGGCGCCTTAGCTTGAGTGAGCAGGCACTTCAAAAGGCCGTAGCCTCTAATGGAACTGATGTTGTAAGGTAATTCTTCAACTTATAATGTGGAAGAGATTCGTTTCTTCATAGCAAACTTCGGTTTTGGCTGGTGATTGATTCTGATACTTGCTGTGATCTTTAGGTTCACACAGACGAATGTTTTGAGAGTTTACCCCAAAGGGACACGGGTCACGTCTTCAAATTTCAGGCCAAATATTGGGTGGATCCATGGAGCTCAGATGGTGGCTTTAAATATGCAGGTGCTTGTTGGAACCTTCATCACGTCCTCCACTTTTTTTACCCTCTTGCCCCTTTACATTCTTTTGCATGACAACTTAAAATATTATGCTGCATGAATAACGGTGGTGGTATGGTATCGTTTACTCGAAGGGGAGAACGGTCCTCTGAATGAGTGGGTAAAATGTTGAATTAAGCTATACAATTGCATACGAATAATGAAATAACGAGGCTATGCAATGCTATTGATGATTTTTTCTACATTACCATGTAATGGTGTTTTCAAATGTCTTACAATTCTATGTTTTCACAACAGAAATATAATAAATTTTTGCTTTCATTCACTATTTGGAGGGATCCAAATGAAGCACCTGGTTTTTTTTCTACAACAGGGCTATGGAAGATCATTGTGGCTGATGCATGGGATGTTTAGAGCCAACGGAGGGTGTGGTTACTTGAAAAAACCCGACTTCCTCTTGCAAAAAGGCCCACAAAATGAGGTCTTTGATCCCAAGAAAGCTTTACCAGTGAAGGAAACGTTAAAAGTAAGCCAATCGTGTTGGGTTATAAATTGTAATTAAATTTGGTTCTTTTGGAATCGGTGTTAACATTCATGTTATTCAAATACAGGTAACCGTATATTTGGGGGATGGATGGAGCTCTGACTTTAGCCAAACGCATTTTGACAACTACTCCCCACCAGACTTCTACACAAAGGTTAGTGGTGACCATTCAGTCCTCCTATCAGGAATACTTTTTCATCATCTTCTGCTGGATTTGATATTGCTAATTCTGGAATAGCATGGAATTTGGCTAAGGTTTATATGTGAATATAACTAGAAAAGCAGATGATGTCAAATATATCTCCATGAGAATTTATCAAGCCTGGGGTTTGTCAGACAAACCAATAAGCTTACTAAACTTGTACCCCAAACACAAGCTTCCTAAAACCTGGCTTAAGATACCGAACCTGCATCCCAAATGGGTCTTAATCTTAACTTAAAATTTTTGTTGTCTCCGAGGCATCCTTCTTAGTGGGGCGTGGGCCATTTGCATGATATAAAGAGTGGGGCGTAGCCTGTTTATTTAAAAATGAAAGAAAGAAGTTATAAACTAAAGCTATAAATATGGGATGAATGGCAGATTCGTATTGTTGGGGTGCCAGCTGATGCAGCGAAGAAGAAGACAAAGACTATTGAGAACAATTGGGTGCCTATTTGGAACGAAGAGTTCAAGTTCCCATTGACAGTTCCAGAGCTTGCTTTGATGCAGCTTGAAGTTCGAGATTTTGACAGGTCGGAGAAAGATGATTTTGGCGGGCAGACATGTTTGCCCATCACAGAGCTCAAGCCTGGGATTCGGGCGGTCCCTCTCTACGACAAGAAGGGAGAGAAATTAAAGTCCGTAAGGCTTCTCATGCGCTTCGAGTTTGTATAAAATAATTCCATTTTCTCCACTGGTTTCTGGAAATTTTCATTAAGCCACTTGGAAGCAACCCACTTCTCTGAACACTGATCCAGATTCTTGCATGTCAAATTCATAAATTTGAGAGTTTGTTGTATTTTCGTGGAATTAACGAAATTAAATTACCAGTATTTAAGCTTTGTTTGTCATTTTTAGTACAACAAAGGGAGGCTCCCTTTCCAGAGTAGATGTTTTAACTGTTGATTTTTTACAAAAATATCATTGTGTTAAAAATTCAGGCCAGATGACAAACAGAATGAGGCTTGAACCTCCTCCTTCGGGTAGATATTTTAACTGTTTGAATAGTTGCAAAAATATCATGTTCTTGAAAATTAATGGTGTGTCAATAATGATGACATATGATTCATTACCGTTTTCCTTCATCATATACCTGAACTCACACCTTTTTAATTAGATGGAAGTGTCTTTGACTAATTGAGTTATACTTTTAATAGATATATTTTAGAATCCAATATAGAAAGGAAAAAAAATCATTTTAGTTTCTACTATTATTCTGGCACATAATATTCATTCATCTATTATTGACCTCAATCAATATTAGCTCCAATAAATGCCCACGTTACACATAATATCTAAAGTTATGTTATCTATATATTAAAAAAATAATAGTAGAATAACCGTAATAATAAAAATAGTATTTTTTAAGTCAATGGATAAAATTAAACTGAATATAACTCAAGTATTTTTTTTAGTAGGGAGATTTGAACCACGATCTCTTAGTCAGAGATATGTGTCAATCATCGGTAAACTAGTTTATTGGTGATTGGTTTAGGCAATAAATTAAAAAGTTTATAATTGAAATAGACATTTAAACTTAAATGACTCCCTCGATGGTAATATTTATTTGATCTAAATTCCATTTTTGCGTCTCAAAGTTAATTGAATATGGAGAAAGGTAGAGAGAAACAAAGGCCAGGCCCATGAATATCAGAAAATGAATAAAGAAAGTCCAGAGTTGATTGATTTGATTGTGGTTTCGGCCTGCAACTTCTTCTTCCCCTCGCCTGAACTTGAAGGATGATCACGACCCACCACCATGGACGGACCATTTCAGACTCCGATTCCAATTCCGATGATGACAACGCCGGATCTGAACCCCTCCGTCATCTTGATCTCTCCGATTCCATTTTCAAAGCCTATTTCGAGTTCACCGGCCGATCTACCACCACCGCCGACCTTTCTAAGATCCAATCCTTCCTCACCTCCTCCTCCTCCGGCGCCTTGTCCTGCTTGATATGCCTCGAGCGCATCAGGCTCTCCGACCCCACTTGGTCCTGTTCTTCACTCTGTTTTGCCGTCTTCCATCTTTTCTGCATTCAGAGTTGGGCTCGYCAGGCTTCGGACTTGGCCGCCGCCCGGGCTGCCACGCGCGCTCTCGTCTCCCCTGATAACCCTGACGAGCACTCTGGGTGGAACTGTCCCAAATGCAGAGGTGAGTATTCCAAATCTTCGATCCCTAAGAGGTACTTCTGTTTTTGTGGGAAATTGGAAAACCCGCCAAGCGATGATCCATGGATTTTACCCCATTCCTGCGGTGAGGTATGCGGAAGGCCATTGAAACACAATTGTGGTCACCATTGCCTGCTCCTGTGCCACCCCGGTCCCTGCCCCTCATGCCCAAAGATAGTACAGGCGAGTTGCTATTGTGGGTCAGTTCAGGACGCGCGACGGTGTGGGTTTAAGAATTTTTCTTGTAACAATGTTTGCTCGAAAGCGTTGGATTGTGGGAGGCACAAGTGCGTGGAAATTTGCCACGACGGTTCTTGTCCCCCGTGTCGCATTCAAGGTGTATTTAAATGTCAATGTGGGAAGACCATGGAGAAGAGGGAATGCTGGGATCGGAATTTTCGTTGTGATAATGAATGCAATAAGTTGCTGGGATGTGGGAAACATTCTTGCAATGAAGGGTGTCACTCTGGAGAGTGTGGGCAGTGTCCGTTTAAGGGGAGAAGAACTTGCCCTTGTGGGAAGAAAGCACATGAAGGAATGCCTTGTGATGTTGCTGTTCCATTGTGTGGGGCCACTTGTGATAAGATGCTTGCTTGTGGCTTCCATAGGTGTCCAGAGCGATGTCACCGCGGCCCATGTATTGGAACTTGCAGAATTGTTGTCTTCAAGTCCTGCAGGTGTGGAAGCTTGAGGAAAGAGGTATTTTTTTTAAAAAAAATATATCTCTGTTTAGTGTTTACTTTTAATGCTGTGGTAATTGGAATGAAAAATTAAAAGAAGTTCAATCATCAGTGAGTTTTGAGATTTTAGAATGTTGTTACTAAGTCTAGAGTAGATTCCTTGCTATCAAGATTTGGCATGTGAGAGGAAATGCCAGAGAATGCGAGACTGTGGACGCCATGCTTGTAGACGCCGCTGCTGTGATGGTGACTGCCCGCCCTGCTCAGAGGTTTCTATTGCTGTCCTTGGATTTTATATTCAGTTCTTCATTCTCTGGAAGATTATTAACTTTTTAAAAAATTTAGATCTGTGGCAGGAGGCTGCGATGTAAGAACCACAAATGTCCCTCCCCATGTCATAGGTACGTTTAAAGTACTAATGTTGTAATGATTTCTGGAACTTCATTCTGATGTTTTATTCCCTTTTTTTTGTCTGAAAGAGTTATGCCCTGTTCATAGGATAACCGACTCTTAGAAATAATTTAGAGATTTATTGTTAAGCTATTTTTGAACGATTCTCCTGCGGCATATTAATCAGATAGAACTATATTTTACTGATCTCAATGAAAATAATCAATTTGTTGGTACTGCAGAGGTCCTTGCGCTCCTTGTCCAGTGATGGTAACAATATCGTGTGCATGTGGCGAGACACACTTTGAGGTGAAACGTTTGTACTTTAATTTTCATACCAAGTGATTTTTGCCTTATGGTATCCTGTTTCATTTTATGTTATGTTATTATCTGCTTGGGCTAATTTCTGTTATATGAAACTTGGAGCTGAAGAAATGAAATTAAAATTTGTTCATAATTTTTCTTTTTCAAATTTCTCTTGAATGAATAAGTGAGACATGTTGTACTTCCGTAAGTTGCAGCCAAAGGATTGTGTATTTATCGCTTGGACTGAAAACATCATCGTGGTCTGGTTTCTCTTGGTTATAGGGTCCGCTAAGGCTTAAGCTCTAGACTTTGGCAAGTAGCGTGGGTCCTATAGTTTTGTGTGCTTGATTTTATATTAACTGTAACATGATAATTAACTTTGATATTATCAGGCTTTACAAAAGATATTTTCGAGAGCTGTACTGTCATATATTTTTTTTAGATCTGTTGCCAATATTTGTGCTTGTAATATTTGTAATCTGAATGGTTCATCCGTATTGCTAATTATATTAGGTTCCTTGCGGCACTGAGATGGATCAAAAGCCTCCAAAATGTCCTAAACGGTGTCTTGTTTCACCTCTATGCAGTCATAGATTAAGTCTAAAGGTAATTTTGTGCTATGAGTTGGTTTCTTGTGATTTATATATATTATTCTGTTGAAATATTATGTGAATATAAATATGTCACAATCCTTCTTCGGAGGATACTTGTATTCCTAATGCTCAAAATAGTTTCTTCCTCTTCTTAAAAATTTACTTGACTTCCATGATTTGGAGCCTGAAACGCATTGCATGGTTGAAGATCTGGTTCCCATTCAAATCCACATGGATGTAATTTTCATTTTTCCTTTGAAAATGACAACTTCTAAAAAAGCATGAATCATCAATTATCGTTTGTATGG
This sequence comes from Momordica charantia, assembly GCF_001995035.1. Next base: position 4,329,306 of record NW_019104493.1, on the reverse strand, counting down.
TGGCATGGGGTAGGCTATCACAGTCACGCTACACAGTTGATCACACTCATATTCAAAGAGAACTTTTTCTTGACAATTTAAATGTCTGTATTCAGCCACACAAATGCCACTATGGAGCATGTCCCCCATGTCGCAGGATTTGTGAAGAAGAATATCCATGTGGTCATAAATGCCAATTAAGGTTAGTAACCTTTTGATAATTGAATCTTTTCTTAAGACAATGATGGGATTTAAATCTGTTGGAGTATTTCTCTTCTTTTAACTCTTTTGACCTTTTTATCTCCTTTCCTTTATTTAGATGCCATGGTCCTAAGCCTCCTCCAAAACCAGAATATACATTGAAACCAAAGAAAAAGAAGGCATTTCATCCAGAGGAACCCACTCCTGGTTCTCTATGTCCTCCGTGCCCAGAGTTAGTGTGGAGGCCGTGCATTGGTCAACACATCGGTGCTGAGAGAATGGTTAGTTGTAGGTTTCAAGCAGTCCTTGGATTTAAACTTGAAGTATTTCTTGCAAGTTCCCTTTGAGCTGACTTTGGTCATCCAAGGCTTGTTTATCGTCAATATTTGTTCACTTTTTTTTTTTTGTTAAACCTCAGATGGTCTGCTCAAATAGGACACTATTTTCTTGTGATAATTTGTGTGGAAATCCTCTCCCCTGTACCAATCATTATTGTACCAAAATTTGTCACGCGCTCAAGAGCCAACAACATCCATCATCATCCCTACGAGACTTGAGCGAGCCTTGCGAAAAGTGTAATCTTCCTTGTGAAAAGGTTAACATGTTCACCTTTTAACTATTGTGCGATTTTCTGTTCTGCCCTTTTTTCATCTTTGACGTGAACTCAATTCCACTGTAGTTTCTTTTCCGCAGCAGAAAATTTTATGTAACTTTACTCTTCAGCCTGAGAATAATTAGTTTTCTTAAATCTCCGCAATTTATGTTGTCCAGGAGAGGAAGCCAAAATGTGCACATCCATGTCCCTTAAAGTGCCATCCTGGAGATTGTCCCCCTTGCAAAGTGCTTCTGAAACGTTCATGTCACTGCAGTTCAATGGTCCATGTTTTTGAGTGTATGTATTACATTAGTTTGTCCCAGGAGAAGCAAATGGCTGTACGGTCATGCGGTGGACCTTGCCACAGGTAATCAAATATAAATTATTTCTTGTTAGGGATAGTTTTTCTATCAAAAAACAAAGCTTAAACAACATTGGAGGTGCTTGTTGTTGCAGAAAGTTGCCCTACTGCACGCATCTATGCCCAGAAACTTGTCATCCTGGGGAATGCCCAGCACCGGATAACTGTTCAAAGAAGGTACCTACATGTTTATCTTCCATATTTAGTTAAACGCTGATGACGTGGATATGAATATCTTATGATTGTGGATGCACAATGTCATCTACAAACATTTATCCAAATTGCATTTCAAATCTTTTGAAGGTTACTGTTCGTTGCGGATGCCAAACCTTGAAAAAAGAGTGGCTATGTAAGGATGTGCAAGCAGCCTATCGCAAAGCCACTCGTGACCCGAAAGACATACCGAAAACCCAATATGGGTATGGGCTTTTACCTTGTGGTTCTGACTGCAAAAGTAAAGTACAGGCTGTTGAGTCGGAATTATCTCATCGGAAACCTGAAGTCGTTGGGGTAATGTCTTTCGTACTATACTACAAAAATTTGTCTTTTGTATACTATGCTTAATTAAATTTTCAGTTTCCTCTAAAAAAAGTAACATGGAGAAGAAACCGCAGAGTTAACCGTTGAAATAGAAGCTCAATGGTTTTAGACTATATAACGTTGAGTATGAAGGAAATGGAATGGCCTATTACTAATTTTAAATTCATCATGTTCAATTTCTTGGGATAAAGGCGAAGGAGCTGGACACGAAAAAGCAAGTACCAAAGCGAAAAAGAAGGCGTGACTCGGTGCAAGAAGTTGAGCAGATCTCAAGATTACAGGTACTTTCACTTTGGGGTTATTCTGTAAAATATGAGGAACATCCTTGATTCATTTTCTTACTCGGTTCAACTAAAATCCTTGTTAACAGAAATTCTTTGCCGCATTGAAGTATATTCTTCTATTAGTCGTTCTCTTGATCGCCGTCGTCTCGATATCATCATATGGTTACAAGGGCTTGTTATGGCTCAACGACTGGATGAATGAAGCTGAAAAGCAGAGACAGAGGAGGTACCCTCGAATCTAATGTCTCAACTCAATGTTCTTCTTAACTTAGAAGTCTTTCATGAAAATTTATACTCGCTTTGTTTATATCCCGAACTTACATTTTTGAGTTTGTACAAAAGAGGATATTAGCATGATTTCTTCCTCTGTTTTAAACATTCTTTAGCTTTTCTTTGTGGAAAAGCTTGTAGTAGAGCTCTGTAATGAATTGTTTTATGGATAATAATGTAATTTCTGCCCTTTATAATCACATCTCTCCTTTTTAAATACATTTTTTGGTGTTTTATTTTAGAATAAAAAGTAAAAGAATATTGTAAATTAAATATCTAGACCATTTACCAGACTTTGTTCGACTTTGAGTGCATTTTTCTGAATAGTAACTTTCTTTTTGTTAAAAAAAAGAATATTGACATAAATAACATTTAAATAAACGATGAAGACTGATTCCAATTCAAAATTTAATTGCTTTATTAGAAGTGATTTCAGGTTAAAGAATGAATTGCTTTAATTTTCATTCATTTGAGCATCATTTTGAGCGTCCAAATTCATTTCAATATGTAAAGTGACAAATTATATTTGAACTGAGTTTCTATAACTTTCTAGCATGTATAAAGAGAATTTTACCTGGGCAAATCTATGACTATTGAAAAACTTAAAATGATAATTGTTTAACTAAAAATTGGCTAAAACATGAATGTCTCTCCGAACACTCGAAGAAGATCATGTGAAACAAGGAGTTAACAGTCCGAAGGTTTTGTCAGTATGTGATTCAAGAGAATAAAAGCTCTCGAATCAAAATTTGCGTACCTCCTTTCACCTTCTAGGTATTTATTTGAAAGAAAAGATGACCATTAGAATCGTGTGACCATCTTTATAGTTACTTTCAAGATTTTAGGTGAGAGATACGCTAAGATATAGGAGATGCAGTTAAGTGGTTTCTATTCAGTTCAAAGCATTAATGAAATTACTATACCCACCATATTAATGACCTCAAATTTAGAAGAAAACAATGAATTCCATTTTTTAATTTATATTTCCCTAAATTCATCTTTGAAAAACCAGAGGTGTGGTTGCGAGTGGTGAGCTGTTACTAGTCTGAAAAAAAAAGATCCAATAATAGAAGAAGCCACTAATGCTTCTGGAGTGAAAAAAAAAAGAAGCTTTTTATAGTGCTTTGACCTTTTTTTTCCTCATAATGTTCAGAGTCAAAATCCGCCAAACAATAAAATAAAAAAAAAAAAAAAAGACAGAAACCTTTGTGTCTGGTCGCAGTCTTTGGTTCAAAGCAAAATCACATGCAACGTCTCCCTCAGCAGCTCATCTTTCGGCTTTTGCTTCCCACTTAGCACGTGCTAAACCATAATTTCATTTCCAATTAAAGCTCTATTCTGTATCACTAAATTGACAAGTTTCAAACTCATTGAATCAAATCAGTTCCAAAAATTCTTCAGAAATGTACAAAAAAAACAAAAAATTGAAAAAGGGGTTTCCTCCATCTGTACTCGAAAAAGACACAAATATACAAATTCAACAAACCTCCATGCATATACATGTATGAAAAGCAAAACTTGAAGCCAACTCTTTTTCCCTCTTCTTCTTATTACTTTCTTTAATTTATTTGGTGGGTAATGAATCTGCCTTCAAAGAATTTGATGAGAATGGTTATTCGTACGACTGCGAAAGCCATGGATGTGCCAGGGCTTCCTCTGCAGTTAGTCGTCTTTCGGGATTAATTTCGAGTAAGTTTGTAAGAAAATCAATGAACCCGGCATCGGAAACCAGCAGATGATTCTCCAAGGAGGACTCTTCAGGGATGATGAATTCCATTTGTTCAGTCTCCTAAAATTGAAACTCTCAGTCATCATCAAATATCTTGATGGCACAAAAAGTACGTTAATTATGCTTTAAATTCATTCCTAAGGGAATCTGAAACCAAACCTCATTCATATAATAAAGATCATATTCTTTGGTGAAGTATTTGTGTGTATCCTGTCCTTTTAGCAGCATCTCCATGTCAATGGGACCAAACATTCCGATCATACGGGCAAGGATCATAACAACTGCGTCATTTGGAAATAATACCTGAAAACAAATCAAACATATAAACTCGATCGGTTTTGCTAGAAGCAGAGGTTTACGAGGATATCAGTAAGAAAAGCTTACTTCTCCAGAGCATAGCTCAGCCAAGATACAACCAAGAGACCACAAATCAATCTTTGGATCGTACGGGAGGCCGAGAATCACTTCGGGAGCTCTATAGGATCGAGACTGCACGTATAGGCACAAGTTATCCGACTGAAAGCAGCTGCTTCCGAGGTCAATAACCTTAATCTCACATCTTTTGTAACTCTTAATAAGAATGTTTTCTGGCTTTAGATCACAGTGAATGATCCCCAAATGATGCAAGTACTCCAATGCCTCCAAACATTGGCGTGTAATGATCTGTCGAGAGAAAATCGGAAACATTTTTATTAGTCTTAAACTCGAGAAAGCGTAGCGTCTTAGCCTAAATGACCATATATACCTGCAACCTGCGAAATGTAAAATAAGCGTCTCCACCGGATTCTTGATTGAATTTTTGAAATTCGTATAAGTTTGCTCGAAGTAGTTCGCAAACAATAAAGAGATGTTCCTGTCAGATTTTCATTACAAAAAAGAGTGAGTGGACCTTACCAATACTAAGGTCGAATTTTCAAATTGAGCTCGAGGGCAACTGATAAAACAGACCTGATGATAAAAGTAGTCGTAAAGCCGCAAAATGTGGCACTGATCTGCTGGGTCGTGTTTGTTAACAAGCTTTAGAAGTTTGATTTCATCTAAGCTCTGGTCAAAAAAATCTTTGTCATTTTTAATGATCTTCAGGCAAACGTCTATTCCCGTCTGCAGATCGTGTGCTTGAACGACCTTACTAAAAGCGGCCGATCCGAGGTACTCGGTTACATAGTATCTGCCTGCAAGGACTGTATTTAGCACAATAGGCAAATCCTTGCTCTCTTCAAACCCAGTCCTGTAGATTGCATAATACATGAGAACAACTCATTCAACCTGCAATACACAAGCTTTAAAATATCTATCAAAGCAGAGAGTAGAAAGTGAAGACTTTTTGTAACAATTAATTTCTGTTCACTTGTAATGAAGTTCTATAGATACTTAAAAATGTAAAAGCAATCAAATGCCTAATTGTTTAGTTGGACTTTAGCGAAAAAAAATAGCCAACCTGTTCTTTCTATGTATAATTCTCAGATCAAATACTTCGAATTCATCCTCGTTGATATTACACATCAGAAGCTCGTCGGCAGCAACGCCATCTCTGTCTGCAACTGGTTTGGATTCATGTTCTTCATCCTCTACTTCCCCATGACTTCCGACTTTAGTGCTATTGGTTTCCTTAAGTGTAGAACTTTTCTCGAGGACCTTATTTTCGGAGTCGTTCTGATCTTCAAACCCTTCAAGGAAGTTAGATGTAGAATGTATTTCAGTCGAATAATCTCGACAAGGAGCTAAATCACAGTTAGCGGTGATGTCTTTAATGACTTTCAAGTGGAAAACATTGGAATCGGATTCGTTAAAACTTGGATTCAGATAACTACAATCTGCAGACTTCTGGCTATAGAACTCTCCATTGGTATCACAGCATTTGCAGAAAGGGATTGAACAACTATATGCACCACAACCCTGAGACAACCCCTCAAAGCCTCCTTCTAGTTGCTTATATCTATCGACACGATAAGGATGATCCGTGACCTCGATCAAACTTTCATCGCTCGAGGGAGCTCCACGACAGAGAATCGACTTCTCTGGAGCTGACGAGCTACTAAATTGCTCATCTCTCTCAGTTGTCATTATAAACTTATCCTCACTTGGACAGCCAAAGAAATCCTGACCCTCAAAGGAGGGTGTCATGAAATTCACATCCTCTTTCTCATCGTACCAAAGCAGATCATTTCGCAAATCGAATTCGTGGTAATCCCGGGCCGTGTCGAACTGGGAGGCAATATCTGAAGAAGAATCTGATGGAATACCATACGGATTGATGAATTCTGCAACATTGGAAGAGATTATGAACAACCTAGATGCCAATTGCTATACCCAGTTTGAGTTTGCCAAATATAGGATCATGGATTTGCCTAAACATGAAAGAACATTAAAAAAAAAGTGTTCTCTCTCTCTCTCTCTCATCATCTAACAACAGAAGAAATCAAGAGAATACACTAATTTTACTCAATATGATTAAGACAACTTCAAGATACTATTTTGAATTTTTTAACAAGTGAAGAATCTTAAAATTTTACTCAGGACCTTCAACTCTGACCAATTTTGATTAAGATCATTACCAGAAGAGCAAACGTCGGAGGTAGAAGACCTCAAGCTGACAAATTCGTCGTCGGAGGAAACAGAGTTCGATCTAGAATGATGGTCGCCGTCGCCGTCACCGGTGGCAAGAGAGGCCAATTTCCGGGAAGTGGACGGAATTCTGACCGGAGGTGGAGGAGGGACCATGGGGAAGAAGAATTTCTCAAAATCAAAAGAACCCAATTCGGATTTTTCGACCACATCCCTTCTGAGAGCGGACTCTGCCTCTGAAAATCCATTTTTTCTGAGGAATTCGAGCACTGCTTCCACGTCTGATACGGCCATGGACGACAAAGCTCAAACTTTGAGAGAAATTCGTGGTGGGGTGTGAGAGAGACGACGCACAATGGTAATTCAGAAGATTTGTAAGAGTAAAAGTGGAAATTTTTTTGGGTCGACTTGAAGTTTGCATGCTGGAGAGAACTCTCTCTCTCCACTCTCTCTCTCTCTCTCCCCTCCACTCTCTCTTTCTCTCTCCTCTGTTTTTTTTTTTCCTTTTTTTTCCTTTTCAGTGTTCTGTGAAACTGAAGCGAGCGAAGGGAGCCGCTGTCTTACAGAATACCAACTTTGAAAAGTGATTAGCCTTGGGTTTAAGGGGTTTTATTTGGTGGGTCCCACTTCTCTGTGTTTCGTAAGGTTGTCCACGTGGGTGAATCACTGCCTTACACGTGTAATGATTGTTCTTTATTATTATTGTTTGGCGACAAGATTTAGTAGTCGTTGGGGACCAAATTCATTTTAACTTTTCCATTCCCTTTTTTCTTCCTCTTTTTTTGATTCTTCCTCTTTATTAAAAAATATAAATAAATGGTGTTGAATTGTTTATATTTATTTTTCATAGAACCTTCTTTTTTCAACGTCTTTCTAATCTTTTCCACTTTTCTCGTTTGGGTTAAAATTTTCTCCCCCCATAATTATATTCGAGGTAAAAACGCTTTACTTCAATTTTAATATCAAGTTTTATTTTTCTAAAAGTATCACAAATGCAATAATGTGGAAGCATAGAGACTTTAACCATTACGTTGTATAAAAATTTTAATAATATAAATTTATCGCTCTTTTTTTTAGGAGATGGGAGTTTGAACTTCCGACCTTAAAGAAAAAATAAAATATCTTAATTGTGAGCTATATTCATGTTGGCAACATATTGCCACTCACAAATAGTATTAGATATAATGAAAAAATTGATGGTACTCATATTATAAGTGTGATTTGACTGACATAGTATCGATGTGACCAATAATTTTTGTTCCTACCCATATTAATAATAGCTAGTATGGAAAATAATGAATTGAAATAATCGTAAAAGTACGAAAGCGAAAGGTATAATTTAGGTTAAAATATAACCTCTAGTCTCTAAAATTTTAGAGTTGTATTGAGTAAGTGTTTAAAGTTTTAAAGATTCTGTTTAAAAACTCCATGAACTAAAGTATCCAGTAAATTCTTAAAATTTTAATTTTGTGTCTAATAACTCATTTATATTTTTAAATTTTTTTTAGAGTTTAATAGACCTAAAAGTTGAACCACCTAAAACTTTTAATTTAATAAAATATTATAATTTTTTTAAAAAATATATTAAAATGTAAAGGAATTTAATGCTAACAATAAATATGCAAAGGAATTGCATTACAACACAATCATATAATTAAGGTCTAAAAGCCATATGGATGATTTCAGAACAAGGACATCAACTATTCCACTCCCACTAACAAAGACTTATGTGCTTCTTTTACCAACTGAAAATGAAATTACAACTCATCTACCACTATTCTCTAATACCCTTTTTTCTTCCATTTTCGAAATTATGATTCAATATAAATTTCCTTTTCAAACCTATTTAAATTTCAATTACATCCTAAACATTAGATTATTCTCCTATTTAATACATCATTAGATAAAATTCAACTGAAATAATGTGATAGGACAAACAGCTAGACGGATTAATCACGAAAACATAAACTAAATAGAAACATGTTCGAACTAGGCAGTTGAAACATTTTTTTAGTTAAATTATATAAATTTTTAAAATTATGTTTAACAGGAGTCCCTTGAAAAATATCCAATAGAATTTTAGATTTTGTATTTTGTATTTTGTGTCAAGTTCTTGCATTTTAAAAAGTTTTAATTTATGTCTAATACGACTCTTAACTCCCAAGTTTATATTTAATAAGTCTCTAACTTATTAAAGAAATTTTAAATTTATATACGTACAAAATTGAAAACTTAAAAACTTGCTAAAAAAAGATAGGGATATAATACAAAATTGAAAGTTCAAAAATCTATTAAATATTAAGTATAACTTTTTAGGAAAAAAATTAACTTGCGATTTTTCTATTTTTTAGAAAAAAAATTATATATCGGTGGAATTTTAAAAAAAAATAATAATGACATGAATATGAATATGGTACAGTGAATAAATAATAATGAACTGAAAAATAATAATTGAGAGAGGATCGTAGGGGGATAATTTAGCAGGTGCAACCGACTTTTTGGGGGGTGGGTGTGATGAAGCAATTACACCCACCGCTGAGCCTTTTTTATTTTATTTTATTTTAATTTATTTTTTAAATCACTCACAGTCACAGTCACACAAACAGCTTTTTCTTATTTTTCTCACTTTTTAATTTCTTTTTCCATGTGATTATGTATAGGGGATTAATTATTTGGTTCTTTTTTCCTTTTTCTTTTCTTTTTCTTTTTTCTTTTATTTATTTATTTTTTTTTTGTTAATTTGTCATTGGTTTATTTGAATTCTAAAGTTGATTTTGTGTTGGATGGGATGTTTTATCATAATCTTCTTAACTTATATTATATATTTAATCATACCTTGAAATCTTATATTCGTTGTTTTAGTATTGAGAAATTAGATTTGCTAATTAGAGTTAGTTTGATATATGAATTTATGGTTTATAATTTCATAGATTTGGAAGAAGGAATCATTTCAATTATTCTGTAAAATACAAGTCATCAATGAGAACAACTAAAAAGAAATATAACTCCCATGTTGCATAATTTATTATGTGTTATTATTTTAAAAATTATCTTTTTGTTTTATATATTTTAAGTTTATCTAGAATTTATTTGAAGTATAATTCAAGTGCAGTTCTAATTTTCGATTTTTCTTCATAGGTATAAAGATTTAAATTAGAAAAGAGATCAATTTAAAAGATAAAATTAGTTAGTAAACAAATGCTAAATATTTAATTAATATTAATTATTTCACATGGTTTGACTATTACTTTGGTCATAATTTAATAGTCTTCAGTAATGGTTTTCTAATATTCAAATTAAAGTTTACTCATAAATAATATCTCTTTTCCAAGTTAATTAATATCCAACAAATGGACCTCCAAGACTTGGATTCTTTGTCAATTTTTGGATTCATAAGTTAAGTGTGTGTATATATAAAACAAATGGCAACCATTAAGTTGTAATCTTGAAGGCATCTTTTGAGATTAGATATCCATATTTAATTTATATAATCTTTTGAAAGATTGATTATAAAATTAGGCAGTTGGAGATTTCAAACGCTCTAGAAATTGATTAAACTAAAAAAATTAAAATATTGTGATGATGTGTTTTTTTGAGAGAGATAAATGAGTGGTAGAATATTAATTATTTTACATTATATTTTTTTTGTTACCAAACGTTAACATAGCTCGTATCATTTCTCTTGTTAAGGTGGAAGGTTCTAACTCTCATACTCTCAATTTGTTATATTCAAAAAATAATATCTTTTATAATACAACAATATGTGGAGGTTGAGATTCAAATTTAGGACTTCCAACTAAAAAATAGTATTTGAATATTCAATTTAATGTAAAACAAATGCTTGCAAATAAGATATGAACCGAATGTATTTAAAGTCAATGTCTATGATAATAATGCACGATAATTTATTATTTCACACTATAAATAGTATTGTATTTAATGTAAAAATAATTCATGTTTGACTATGACTTTTGAAAATTTGTAGTTCAAATTATTGGACAATAACTTTAAATATTATTTAACAAAATTAATGTATATCAAGTAATATTATATTTTTTATTATAAGAAAAGTAATATTATATGTAAATAATTTATAAATGTGAGGTGGTTTTGAGGAACAACTTCAAACTTTTGAAAGTTGAAATTAAATTTGACTTGGACATGGATGTATATTCTAAATTTGATACTTATTGCTAGTGTTTATTTTATTTGACTATCGTTATTATGCTCTTGAATTTTTATACTTATTTTATCATAATCTTATATTTTGATTGTCAAATTATCATAAAATTTTATTTTCATCTTCTTGTCGGTACATTTAATATAAATTTTAGAATATCCAAATCTGAAAAGTACAAATATTTTATTGTCTTGACAAATATATGACTTAGGTCAATACGAGTATAACTCAACGGATAAAACACATATATTATCATACCTTGAGATTAAAAGTTGAATCTCAAGGTATGATATGAGTTAAACTTAAAACAATATGAGTTAATTACCGAGTGGATAACATTGTATCTAATCAAATGATGTCTTATTTGAGTAGAGTAGAAAAACAATTTATGTAATCTTAAGTTCAAAATGGATAATATTATCATCCTAATACAATTGTCATTTAAATCACGTTCCAAATATTAAATCTTGTTTGATAAAATTTTCAATTTTCATTTTATGCTTTTAAAAATTAGTTGTGCTTGTTTCTCGATAAATTTTTTTCACCATTTTATAAAACACATCTAAATATTTAGCCAAATTTCAAAAACAAAAGTTTTGAAACTATTCGCATAGACTTTTAAAATATTTTTTTAAAAAATAGATAACAAAACAAATGGATGCGTTGAAGTCGTGTTTAATTGTTTATAAGCTTAATTATTTTCAAAAAGACAAGAAAAAAACAAAAACAAAATAGTCTTCAAACCGGTCATTCATATATAATTGAAATCCTCGCATAAATGAAAACATGAGTGAGAGAGCATCTGTTACAACCAAAAATAGTGAACCTCGATCAATCCGACAATGTGATTCGTGGTCGAACGAGAAGAATTAGGGTAGAAGAGAATGAAGTGATGATGGAGAGAGTCACATGGGGAAGTAGAACCCACAGGCCACAACATTACATTACATATGGAGTTCCACCAACAACAGCAACATGAACACACAATGTTCATTATCAGCTAACTTTAATTTGAGCAGTGATTTGACTCTATACCCCATGTGGGTCTCTTAATCATCCTCTCTTCTACTTCTTCCTTCCTTTTTCAATTTTTACACAACAACCATCATAACTGCTTCACCATTCCTTTTTTTCTCTCTCTCTCTCTCTTTTAATGTTGTATTTGATCTTATGGCTTATGCTTTTATTTATTTATTTATTTATTTTCAAAAAGGGAAAAAACCATGCTTTTTGGGTATACATGGAGAAGGGTTTTGGATACCAAGCCCACTATTGGACTTGAGACTCATCCTTGTCAAGTATGGGCTGGGCTCTTCTTCTACAGCCCAAGTTCTTTCTTACTCATCTTTTAGCCTCTATGACCCAAAATTCTAGCTTTCAATTTGAAATTTATGGAAATTTTAGTGCCACCTTGATGATATATATTTTAATTCGTTCAACTATGCTCAAGTTTGACATAATTTTTTTTCTTTTAAGTTTAGTCCATTGACATTATTGTTTTGGGGTGACAATACATGTTTTATCTATTAAATTATGCTTGAATTAGTTTAGTGTTAAAATTATGATTAATTTTAACTTGCTCTTTTAAATTTTTGTTGCCATTATTAAATTTATCTCGAAGATTTTCTTTATTTATTGTTTATATACTTCAAATTTCATATTTACCCTTGGTAATATTTTAAATATTTTCTTCATCACCAATTCCACCAATGTTCTTAAATCAATAAAATTTTGACAAATATAATCTTAGTTCAACTATACGTACTTGTGTTGCTAACCAAAATATAGTTCTTCAGATATTTGTATCTAACCAAGGACTTCGAATCCCCTTTGAATATCCACCTTACAAGTTACACCAAAAAAAAAAATAAAAAAAAATAAAAAAGCTAATTCTCCTGCAAGAAGCGTGTGTAGTTAAAAAGAAAGTTGGTAATAAGATAGACGAGTTGTAAATTTTAACTGTACGACCGTATCACTCAAATTGGCTACTATTTCTGTAACCGTTCTTCGTTCCACACAACATAATCAGCTAAAGAAAAATGACAAATGATCGTTACTGACTGAACATATTTGCTTCCTCTAGTGAATTTGTTCCAATCTAGCAGATGATTCCAGCAAACGGGCGATGCAAATTGCTCCAGCAATTTGAATTTGGCAGAACTTTTTGACGATGGAATGGAAACGGAGATGGAAGATGTCAAATTCTGCTATACGAGGAAGCAAGAAGGTTAGTCCGTTTTTGTTTATTTTTCTTAGGGTTATCTAATTGAAGCTTCTGCTGCGTCTTTGATCCTATACCTGTTAACATCGAATGGAATTTTATATGCGAATTTTACTGGAAAATATCTACCCCTGGAATCAGAGGATTTCTTTTCTGTCGAAGTTATTATTTGATTCGTTCTTTGTCCTTTTGTTCTTGTCTCACTTAACCACTTCGAAAGTTGAAAAGAAAGGTTCGATTTATCTCGCATCCGGGACTAAAATGCCATGTTGGAGTGGCCAAACTTTTGAAAACCGAAGAAGAAATCCCTGTAAACAATGGACTCTGAAGTGAAAGTGAAAATCTGTCTAAATCAGGGAAGTTAATGGAGTAAGAACCAGGTTCCCCACTAAGCACAAACGCACAGATTTACTATTTATAGTAAAATCCAAGGCCAAGACAAAGCAGTCCACTCAGACACCCACCAACCCCACCCCAATATCCCCTCTTGTTTCCCTTTTTATTTTATAATCTTTAATTTCTTTTTTCCTTCCCCATTGAAAATTCAACATCTTTATAATTTCTTCTTTACGTGGAAAAAAAAAAACTTTTTCCACAGTTCAGGGATCGCTTCCTGTGCTTGGACAGAGTCATACGCATCTCCTACTGAGTAATAGGCATCCCCACATACATAATCACATAATTGCAATTCCTGTTCTTTTTTCGGGCGGGGGGGGGGATATTATTGATTATTTGCTTGACTTTTGTAGTGATTGCAGCATTATAAAGCATATGGGTCATGGGTGGGGCAAAAAGCAGACTACCAGCATATTTCTGTACAAATTTAGAAAAGAAGATACTAGTGGGGAGAGGTTCTTCCACTGTGTAGAGATTAGGCTAGGCTTTGGTGCGATTAATCAACTTTGGGCTTAAATTACGTGCTTTGTGGAATATACTTTATTAGTTTACTTTTTGTTATTTCTGTCATACCTTTTTTTTTTTTTGGGGGACGGCGTTTATGTGGTAGAAATTATTTACAATTACAGTAACTAGAAGACAGATATATCCTATGCAGTTTTGGGTAGGGAAAGGGATGGTGTTTGATTGTGATTCAAAAATAATTTTTTTGTTTTCAGAAACATGGAATAGATTGAATAGAGTAAAATGTGTTTGATTGAGGCATTGGAATAGGGAATTGTGGAAAACTATCTCAGATTATATATTAGAAAGTTTGATGAGTTTGGGAAAATTTTATTTTTATAAATTATTGTGTTCTGGAATCTGGATTATTTTATTAAACGAATTTGATAAAGAAAATAGCTTAAGTCTGAACAATATATTAATTGATGAATGTAAATTTAGATACTAAAAGTTAATCTAGTTGTGAAATATAACTTTGTTTTTTTTCTGTTTTCAATATTTTATAAACTTGCTTTTGGATAATGAACCGAACAGGTTCTAGGTGTTGGTTGCCCCCATAGTACTCTGTAAAGAATACTTACGTTGTCATTTAAGACTTTTCAAAGTGGTGAGGAGTATCAATGCTTTTGCCTCGTACAAGGTCTGACCATAACGCCCGTTAATTCTTTGAACACATTCTTTGTATGGGCTAAGTCTTTTTTTTTTATTTAAATGCAATGATCAAGCTTGTTGATGCCATAATGTCGATGCTATTTTTTCCATGACACACATCATTGTCTTTTTATTTTTGAGTTTTTAAGCTTAAATAATTTTGACAAAGGCGTAGTAGCTATCACCACCTTTGGCATTCATATGACTATGTAATGTGATTATGTGCTGGAAATTACTATAGGGTGTAACTAGCACTTTCTTGCCCTTCTTACCAGAAGCTACCAAACTTATTTTTCTCCTAGAAGTATTGTAATGCCATACATATTTTGTTTTTTGGGGTAGATTGTAGCTTGGTTATTATTGCCTAGTGGGTTCTTCTGTTTAAAAGTTCATGAAATTTTTAGTCGTTGGTGTCATGTCATAAATAGAGCATCCATTTATGGCAAAGATGGATTTCTCAACTCTGTTCCTAACGCATTATGAATTAAAACAATTACTATAAAATCCAAGAAATTCTGCAAGTGTCAAAAAATGAAAAGAGAAATGAAAGAGTGAAGTCATATCCACCACCCTTTATGAGACAAGCATGTTAAATCATGGTGCTGAGATTGCATGATTTCAGATGATACTGGTTTGAATATATTTATGGCCACTTTGACTAAAAACTCATAATTACCTGAAAATTATGCAAAAGCTATTGAATAGTTTTGGATTAGTTAATTCATGGACCAAATTTATCTGGCAAGGAAAAGAACAGTATGTATACCAGTTCAACTTGTTTCATTTGTATTGGTTTATACTTACCACGTAGAATAATATTGTGCTTTATAACATAGTTCTGTACAATTATTCCTAAGAACTTCCGTTTCACAAGGCATATCTCCCGGGTCTCTTAATGTACAGACCTTTGGTCATTTTAAATGTCACACCTAATTCCTTGATCCTGAATGTATCATTTCAATATGAAAGGCATTTCGCTATTTCTTTTTTCTCATTATATCATATTCCTATCTTTTTGGTTGATTTAAGCATTGACACCTTTTCCTTCTGCACAAGCACTGTTTTTTATGAATGTGTTGCCACTCAAAGGCTAAACCAGCCAGCCTTTTTTTCGTTTGATACATTTGGACTTTTACTTTCCCTAAAATTAACCTTAGACAATGGAAAAGCACTAGACATGTATGATTAGCACTAACCGTACTGTTCCTTGAACTATTGCCAATTACATTGAGAGGAACTACTATTCTGTTTTATCGAGTATCATTTATAGAAAATTAAGGATCATGAGAAATGAAAGTTGTGATAAGCACGAATAATGGCCTATCCCATTTGCTAATGGTCCATTTACTACAAGAAATGCACCTTATATTACTTTTTAGGTCTCTGTTTCTTTTTTTAATTGACCAATTAGACGATTAGAAATTGGCAGCCTGATTCAACAACATAACAAATTGGAAATTGCCCACTTGGAATTTTTATGAGAAAGCAGATACGTGTGAGAGTGAGGAATAAAATATATCTGCATTAGTGGACGAAAGTCAAATCCCATCATTCTTTATTGGAAAAAGCTTATTCAGTAATGATGTTAAGTAGTTTTCAACTGCAAAAGTGAGAAGAATGTTGAATATCTTCCTAAAATGTTCTGAAGTTCTAATTTATTTTCCTTGTTAATTTATTTTTTTGAGTGGAAACTTATTGAAAAGGAATTTCTGCAGTGTTTCTGGTCCCTTAAAGAAGCAACTAATCCCTCTTTTAATTGTATGGACTTTATTTTCCTCATTTTATTGTCTAGCTCCTAGAGTTCCTTGCTGAAAATGTCATTTGTTCAAATACCAAAAGGAAAAAAGAGAAAATCTGTTATTTGAGATCGGGGTTTGATTTCCAAGTATTTCTGATGTGCTTTCGCTTAAAATCTGAAGGAATTTTGAGATACATCTTCTGCCATATGTTTTAAAATAACATATGAAACAATGTAACCCTATTTTCTTATGATATATACTTGTTTGTTTCTTATAGAAGAGTTATTTGGAAGAATAGCATAACGAAAATAATGTGTATAAAAAGTACATCGATGCATATAAATGGTAGTGAAGTTGAACATTGATATTAGACAATTCATCCAAATGTATCTTTTTGTGGGATTTTCCCCGATCGTTTCAACTTTTTTCTTTCTTATATTATTTATTGATTTATTTTCACAACCCCACTTGATCTCCTTTAACATGGCATTATTGAATATTGTCATGTATGACAGCTACTGCTGCAGATATGCATAGTCCCCCACTCCCCTCCCCCACCACTTTCAGCCTTAAACTTCAATTTAGCACTTCATTCAGTCCTTTCCACTCCACTACTGTTGTCTATAGATAAGCAAAGAATATGGTTTTCGGGGAAATTCACAGCTTTCTATTTCTTTTATGCTAGATTTACTTGTCAGGTTCTTATGAGGTATAGCCTAAGAGACAAATGAGGAATTAAACTAGTAAAACCTTCAAGTTAAATCTACCTGATCAACCTTTTTATTTCTGTTCCGGTGAAATGGACAGTGAGAAATGACCAAACTTTCTAATGAATAACAAAATGTCAGCAACAAGAATCTGGAGCAGATTGCGTAGGTATCGGTGTTGTGAGACCTCACAAAGCTATATATATTTGTCTCTTTCTCTTTATCTTACTTATATGCTTAAAAGTTAGGGTACTGAAGATCTAGTTTGGATTTCTTCTTTTTTTTCTCCTCCTTGTGGGTGTGGTAGATCTGGTTCAGCTGTTCCAAGTATTAACGGCCTTCAATAGGTGCCAGTTCTTTCATCACTCAAATTATTCACAAAGTTTATTTTAAAAAATTGTTCCCTTGACAATATTTGTGGAATACAATGAAACTTGCTCCCTTGTTGGGTTTAGCAAGCAAAAAAGGTTTGTTATTTCAGTTTGCTGCTTTGCCCAAAAATGAGATAGCAAGATTTGCTTGGGTTTAAAAGTAGGTTTTTTCAATTTTTACATGCTTGAACTTTAGTGAAACCGAGCAAATGTTAGTTGTTTGAGTATTTAAGCTAAATAGAGTGATTGGGTTTAATTTCAATTGCACAGGCAGAACCAAACCAACCTTAATTATTGTCACCTGACAGTTATGCACATAAATACAAGGTAGAAGCAAAGCAGAAAAGGGAAGGGAAGAGAAAAAGGAGGGGAAAAAGAAAAAGAAAACAACGTGTAGCTAAAAGCCAAATGCTTTTTTGCAGAAAATAATGCAAAGTCTTGTGGATCCTCTATTCTTAGAATCTCTCTTTTTCCCATCTCTATCGCAGCCTGATTAGTTCCACACACACTTTCTTCTCTCCAATTGCTTTAGTGGGAGCAGGGAACCTATGAATTTCCATTTGGTTAGCTTCTATACAGAATAAATGAACACTGCTTCAAAAGTGGAGAAATACACTTTATACTCTTTGTTATTGCAAATATAATATCGCTAAGATTTGTTTCCCCTTTATGAGATGATCAGATTCTGTAGATTGAGAGTTTAATGATGAGTTGTTGTTGGCACAGAGAGAATTGTTTCGATTGGGCCTACATCTTTAACAACTCAAACATCAATAGGCAAAAGATGCATGTGGATTGCTTGATTGGCTTTTACTTTGTATTTGAAGTTTGAACTATAATTAATTGTTTCTTTTAGATATATATTGCGTAGATATTGTCAATGGGATAAGAATCCGTCCTCTTATGTTTATTTTTTGGTTAAGGGGAGCTTGATTTATATGTCAGCTGTCTTGTTTTGAAAACTTATGTATTGTGATTTATAAGTTGGTGGCATGGAGAATACCTTTATTCAAAAGAATGTTTGGAAATATTCTTTTGACAGTTAAAACTCATCAAAATTGATAAATTTTTCGCTGCTCAAAGCTGTCCTTGACAGTTGGGAGCTGTTGAAGTTTAACAATTCTTGATGTGTAAAAATTTTCGAGGTTTCACAATCTTTGATGAATGAGAAATGTCAAAACTAGATAATACTTTAATGGTGTTCTTAAACGTCGAAGGTAACTTATCCTCGATCTTTTTTACCTGTCAAATGTTCGACAAGAGTTGTTGACAAGTTGTTCTTGAAAGGTATCGACTGTCATGACACACCAAAGTTCTTGAAGTAATCTTTATCATTTACAGTCTTTTGATATCTAGAATGATATTATTCATATTTTCTTGACTGCTAAAATCTACCCAGTTACTGATCATCATTGATGATTTTTAGCCACCAAGAAAAGCCAAACTTCTAGTGGACGATTTTCTAGTATTTGATTGATTTGGTTTGAAAGAAATTATCATTATTTATTATCATTATTATTTTAAAATTCCTACTAGAAGTTATGTGATAGATGTAAATCAAATATTTTGATTTTACCACTCACTGCACAGTTGAAATGTAGTTCTTCCCAATGCTTCAGGGATACATTTTTACAACTGCAAACATAACTGGTTCTTTTCTCTTTCCCTCCTAAAAGCATATATCTACACTTTGCTTTATAATTTTAATTATGGTTATTTTACAAGTAGGGCGACGAAGGCCCTCCTTTCGAAGTGGTCCGAGTCTAGACCCCTTTATTACATGATTTCTTCTTTATATCATTGTAGATATATGGAGCAATTATATGACCTATAAGTTGCATAATGTTTTATTCCTTTACAACTTATGATATATGAAGTGAGATATGAATTGTTCTGATAAATACTTTATTGTATAATTTAGATAAGGGTAGTTGGCTTTTTTGAGGGGATAAGGTTAGGTGTATATTTTAACCTTTAGAAGAACAGCCCATAGAATATATTAAATGTTGATATAGTAAGACATTGCTCTGATACAAAAAATTCAAAGAATGATGTATTTGGTGAGGAAAAATAAATGTAGAATTTGAGTGGTGGAGTCAACTCCATATATTATATTTGAAAAGATGAAGTTGAGAGAGAGAAATGAGGGCTTGGAAGTTGGAAGTTTGGCTGGAAAAGGTTACATTATATCTAAGAAGAGGTTGTTTGGTACATTGAGAGGGAAAAAGAGGAACTGAAAAGGTTTTGGAAAAGTGATAAAAGCAGAGCAGAGGAAAGCATGTAGGAACAAAAAACACATCAAATCAAACACCTTTTTAAGTTTAACCCATCCCTCCCACCCTCTCACTTTCCGTTCTTGTCCTCGTCCTCGTCCTCGTGTTGCTCTCTAATTCTTCGGGCAGTGGAGGAGGGGAGACGATCCTCTCCTCTAAGCAAAGTGGAGAAGGAAGGAAATGAGCAATTATATTCTTTTAAAAAAAATCAAGATTTTAAAGTTTTAGAGAAACTTTAGACCTTGGGTCCTGTGGCCTACCGGTGCTATGCATTCCTTAATATGACAACGACTCTAAAAGAATGAGGGGGAGGGGTCCATATTCCAAAAGGAGGTTTCAATTCAACCTCTCGCAGTATGAATGGTACGTGTATGGTGGTGGTTCGAGTTCTCAGTCTCACTTGTCTTTCTGTCACTCTCTACCTTTTCGATTGAATTCTCCGCTATCTTTCTTTATCTCAGCTTTTTTGAACTCGGACCCATGGACTCGGTTCGGTTACGAACTCACTGACGAAAGGCATCCATGCGTGTGGGGAAAATAATAATAAGAGTGAAAAGGATGGAAAGGGGAAGAGTAGGAAAATGAAAATGGAGTGTTTTGATGTGGGTTGGGGAGTGGGCATAAACACCATCCTACACTACCGAGTTGCCTACATGTCGTTGCTGAGTCAACTCAAGCAACAATAACCCAAAATAATAATCACACACCAAATAACAAAAATATATATATTATAATGACAGCGTAAGCAGACAATGACTGTGACTCACCAATGTTGTGTCGTGGCCCCCACCCCAAGTTGGTGGATACAATACACGACACCATCTTTCAACTTTCAACTTTCAACTTCTCTCTCTAACACTATGATTGATAATCATCACCACCCTCTCTTCGTTTCTAAGCCTCACCCTCACCCTAAATTTTAACCCAGATTTTAAATATCGATCTATGTTGAAATCGCGAAGTCTTAATTTTACAAAAATATTGATCCGTTAATAAATGACGAACTCCGTTAAACGATGTTGGGATAGGGTTAAGGTAGTAATCTTGATAGAGATTAGGGGATGTCGATGGATATTTCTCAAAAAATTATAAAAATAAAAAAATTCAAAACAAAATTTTAATTTAACAAATTAGCATTTGATCATTTTTAAATAAATTAAAAATTAGTAAGGTTAAAGATTATGTTCACATCAGTGATATTTTGTTGATTTTTTGACGATCTTATGGAATGTTGAATCATCCCTCATGTCGGTGTTGAATTCATGGACATGTGAAAATATTGACATAAATTTAATACGTTTGATTTTAACAACATTAAAAAGAAAAACAATTTTACTTTATCGCCATAGAAAATACCATTTTAGTCGGTGTATTTAGAGATTTGTTTTATGTTAGTTATCAGCTTTTAATGTTTTTATTTCGTACCATAGTCCCTAAGCTTCTATACCTATTTGACATTTTTTTCAATTCAATCTTTAATAAATTTTAAAAAATGGTCTACACCAACAACTTTATATTTAATAAATGAATATGTTTTTCAAATTTTGAGATTTTTTCAAAAGTTAATTAGAACTATATTTGAATATATATAGGGACTCATAAAGCATGGGTCCAAGTTTTTGTGCAAAATTCAAGAATTAAAGGAAGAATATTTAAAGTTACAAATACTAAAATGGAATTTAAAATAAAAAGTT
>NW_019104493.1:4267021-4297950 GCF_001995035.1 Momordica charantia | reverse complement strand
TAGAAGTGACTTGTTGACCCTCAGAACTAAATATAGGGGTAATAATAATAAAATTGTGATTTTTTTTTATCATATCACACATAAAGCAATATAAAATGAACTTTAAAAATATATATTACACCAAAATCATTTTGAAATATTTCAAAAATTTTAAATGGCTACAGGACTTTAAAATATAAGAAACTGACTAAATTATTTGTAAAAGCTTAAGTACTACAATAAAAGTATCAATTAGGGGTGAAATTAGTAGACTAATTAAGTGAGGTTGAAGAAGTGATGCGAGGTAAATCATCTAGTCCAAGCTACTCGAGAGTTACCGTAAACCTTATTCTTTGCTACACTCAATTTAATTCATTGTCTAATTTAGATATCAGAGTGTGTTGAGCCTAATATCTTATGTGTTGTTGTTAGCTTATTGCATTTTAATCTGAATTCAATTTCTACACCGCCATGTTCTTATTTTTATTAATATAGAATCTAATTCTAAACATTTTTTTTTTACAGATCTAATTCTGAATCTTGATGGGCTATTATTGGGACGAATTTATAAATTTCTTAGTCCGTTAACCACTCATTTATATCATTGCTTTAAAGATCTTTCATAAACTTTTCACAGACTTGGTCAATTTCAGAAAAAAAATAGACTATCCACTATATTGATTGAGGAAAATAGTGGTTCAAATGGGAGAAATTATATAATTATATTTATGGTAAATAAAAAAAATATCCAAACTCCAAAGTATGTTAAAGGGGATGCCTAATCGCGGTTTATTCGGCTTTTTGTCTCCTTGGGGCTTGGACCAACCCCACATTAAATTTAAAACTTCTTTTAATTGATATTTCCAATACCACTTTTTTTAAATTCTATTTTTATATTATAAATTTTTTTGGGATAGAACAGAATTAGGATTTCATCCACATATATTATTTATTATGTTAATAATAAAAATGAAATGAGAGTTTTTAGAGATCTATAATTCCCCAAGAACTCTTGGCAATGCGATAGATCCTATCCGCACTACGGGGCCCACCCAGATAGAGCCTCGAGCGATTATGAGGTCACGAGACCTGAAAGAATCGGGACCCTCCATCTTTAGGGGCCCACCGGAGATGGGACGCAATCTGGCCGCTAGATTAAATAACAAATTACTTTATTCTTCCATGTTGACTCTTTTAAGGAGACCTCCCTTCCACGCATCCCAACTGTTTTTCCACGGGCATTATTTATTTAAAAGATCAAAACAATATTAACTAATTTACTATATTAAATTTTAAAATCATAATTCAATTAATAATTGTTAAAAAAACAAGACTGGTRCCAACTCTAGCATTTCTCAACATTTATCCTCTATCATTAGGGTTTTCATATTAATTTTTTCCTTTCCTCAATTATTCAACAAATCCATTAACTTTTTTAAATCAATTTTAATTATATTTATACTATTTAAAAAGTTTCACTTCTATATTATAGTAGGTAGGTATCTGTTTTACTTATCATCGAAAAAAATTATCTCTCTCTTATACATCCATTTTTCTTAATTCTCAAATGATAGTAAATAGGAGATGAGTACCTACTAATAAATACCTAAATATTATTCTTTACAATAAGGGATGAAAGTTAACATAGTTACTAAGTTGCAAAAAGAGCAGTGACCATTAAAAAAAACAGAGCAAACGACTAATATGAAAAGGGTTTGAAAAGTTACTTAGAGCCCCTTTGGTAAGGTTCCCATTTTTGGTTTCTCGTTTTCAATTTTCTGAATAAATCTAAGCATTATGTAACTAACTATGTTTTTATTTCTTTTTTTTAGACATTTTCAAAATTGTGTAGAAATTTTGAAAACAACTAAACAAGTTTTTCCGTTCAATTTGTTCGAAAACATAAATCAAAACATTGTTTTATAATACTTTGATTCATGGATGTTTGAGTCATGTCATTTACTTTTCTTTATTATAGAAACAGTAAAAGTTACCAAACAAATCCCTAATAGTCATCGATATTCAACCGCATTTTATATTTATAACTTAACAACTATATAAATTTTTATCATTTATTTCAGTGGTAAAATGGATGGATGACATATTTAAATTAATTTTTTAAAATATTCGAAATAAATTTTTGAAAAACAAATCATGAAAGAGCATAGCTCAGAAACTCGAGATGTTGTGTTAAAACAACAATAGTCAATTTAGTGGAGATTTTAAATAATTTAGCCCTTCTTTTTTACCAGCAGACGTAAACCAGTGCCAAAGAGGATCCCATTCCCATATTACACCCCCACCTTATGGTCCATATCACTAACTCAGATTCGAAAACGAACTCAGAACTAACAATCCCTCAAACCAAAAAAAGCTTTGAGATCACTCCTCTCTTTCTCTCTCTCTCTTTCTCTTCTCTCTCTACTGTGACGAATGTTTGGAGATGATGATCAAAAGTAGTTAGCCCCAGGAAGAACAAGAAAATCAAATGAAAAATACAGAGAAAAAGACAGCTCCTCTTCCTACCAGAAGGGGAAGAGATCCAGTTTTCTTTCTCCAAGGACAAATCCATTTCACCCAACCCCAATTACTCTAACAAAAACCTAATTCTCAACGTAAAGTTTCTCTCAATGTCGTCTTCCCCTTCCTTTCTTTCTCTATATTTCCTTCCCTCTCCCCTTCCCCTCATCTCCACTGCTAATCTTCTTCTTCTTCTTCTTCTTCTCGAATGCAGCCATCTCGCCGCAAGCTCTCTCTCTTCTCTTCAGAAATGGCCGCGATGAAGCCTCGGAAAAACAACAATCTCTCCATTTTCGCCGTCGTCCTCTCCGTTTTCCTCTTTGGGGTTTTCATGTACAACGAAGACGTCAAATCCATCGCCGAGTTCCCGTTCTCCAGCCCCAAAACAGAGCACCTCCAAGAACAGGGCCCAAAACAGAGCACCCCTGAAATTGACGTTTCAGTGAGTTCAAGAACCCAACTCGAAACAACTCAAGTGGATAACCAGGAAGAAACCGATCAATCCGAGAATCTCAAATCGATTATTTCCAAAGAGGAAGAAGAACAGAGCAATCAGAAGGTGGAGCAATTGCCTACGGCTGAAGAAGAAGACGACGACGACGTTGAATTGCCCCCTGAAGAGTGCGATTTGTATGATGGGGATTGGGTTTTCGACAACGCTTCTTATCCTCTGTATAAAGAAGACGAATGTGAGTTTCTCACTGCGCAAGTTACTTGCTTGAGAAACGGGCGAAAAGACTCCCTTTATCAGAATTGGAGATGGCAACCCAGAGATTGTTCTTTGCCCAAGTAAGATCAAATTTCAATTCAATCACTTGTTAATTTAAATGGGTTCCCTTCCTTATTTATTTTCTTTATAAATCCAACAAGATTCAAAGCAAGATTACTTCTGGAGAAACTGAGGGGGAAGAGGCTGATGTTCGTGGGCGACTCGCTGAACAGGAACCAGTGGGAATCCATGGTTTGTTTGGTTCAATCAGTGATTCCTCCGGGGAGAAAAAGCTTGAACAAGACTGGTTCCCTCGCCGTCTTCAAAATTGACGTATATAAATTTCTTTATCTGGCTTTTTGTCGGTTTCTTCAAATTAAAGATTCAGTCCAAATATTTAGCATTTAATGATGACGATTAAGGCATGATTTCTTAGTCTAATCGAGAAAGTTTTTGGTCGGTCCGTAATCGTCGCGTGGGCAGAGCTTTTAATGGCGAATCTCGTTTTAAAGCTTTGCGATTGAAAAAATGGCATCTTTTGAGTAATGGGGTTTGGATTGGATGTTTGGTGGACCTCTTCCTTTGGAAATACTCTGTTTTAGAAAATGAAGAAGACTGAGAGGTGAATGATCGTGTGCGTGCAGGACTATAATGCTACGGTGGAATTCTACTGGGCACCGTTCTTGGTGGAGTCAAATTCGGATGATCCGACGATGCACAGCATTTTGAACCGTATCATCATGCCGGAGTCCATCAACAAGCATGGAGAGAATTGGAAAAATGTTGACTATCTAGTCTTCAACACCTACATTTGGTGGATGAATACTTTCACCATGAAAGTTCTGTGAGTACTTTTCTTTTAATTACTACTTTCAATTTATATAATTTCTAATATTCATGAAATTACAATATTTGTCTAGGCGAGGATCGTTTGATGAAGGATCAACGGAGTATGATGAAGTTGATCGACCAGTAGCGTATGGAAGAGTGTTGAACACGTGGATGAGATGGGTTGAAGAAAATGTGGACCCTAATCGTACCACTGTGTTTTTCAGTAGCATGTCTCCTCTTCACATCAAGTAAGTTTTATCAATTTTTCTTTGATATATATATCTCAATACAATATGGGAGAGCAGGATTTCGAACTTACAACTTTTTATCAAAAATAGTTGTGTGGTGATATGTTATTTTAAAAATTAGTTTGCAACAAAGCGGTTGAAAAAGTTAAAAACCTAATACCATTGGGTATATAATTAAATTAATTAGTTGAGTGAAAGAGACTTCATCCGCTTTGACTAACAACTCCACCAAAAAGCTCTAATTTACTTTTTGTGAGAATATGAGTGGATTAGAATAATTGGACCGATATATAATATATACACATTAGAAAAAATAAAACTTTAAACCTTAGTGTGGTATTTTATTTCTATTCTAACCCTCAATTCTTTAAAATTATTCTTTTTTTTCCTTAAATTTTTTGAGGTGTATATTTTAGTTCTTAAAACTTAATAAAAAAAATTAATTCTCATCTAACTTCGTCATAAATTATTTAGCAAGTAGATAATATGACTTTAAATACATGGATCTCAGGTAAAAAACAACATAATAACATTAACCAACATACCTAAGAAGTTATAACATTTAAAAAAGAAGAAAAAAAGCTATAAATTAAATATAGTGTGAATGTTTTAACATAATTGTCTCTGATTGATAAAATAGGAGCTTGGATTGGAATAATCCAGATGGGATAAAGTGTGCAAAAGAGACGATGCCAGTACTAGACACGACAACGCCGTTGGAAGTTGGCACCGATCGCCGCCTATTCTATGCGGCTCTAAATGTAACACAGATGATCAAAGTACCGGTCCACTTCATAAATATTACCGCCCTCTCCGAGTATCGGAAAGACGCCCACACCTCCGTCTATACCATCCGCCAGGGCAAGATGCTGACCACCGACCAACAAGCCGATCCCGCGACATATGCCGATTGCATCCATTGGTGTTTGCCCGGCCTACCCGACACGTGGAACGAGTTCATCTACACACGTATCATCTCGTAGTCATAACAACTCCATACCATTATACACCTCTTTTTCTTCTTCTTTTTTCTCTCCCTCTCTTCACTCTTTCTGAAAGCTTTTGTATAATTTCCTCAGATTTTCCTTTTTCTTCCTTTTTTTTTACGTTTGAGTTCGTGTAATTTTTTTAACGTAAGATTAAAGAAAACGATAAAATTGATATCCCAATAATACATGCGTAAGCTTAGCCCACTTGAAAATTAACGTTTAATTTGAGTAACTTGTTATAAAATCTTACATTTTCAGGTCTTGATTTTCCTGTATCGCCAGTTTGTTAAGTGATTTTACGATTCGTTTAATTATTTTTTCTTTTTTGTTAAGGGAAATTGTTTATATACTGTTGAATTTGAAATGGGAGGTATATCCTCGGGGAACTTTGCCAACTTGGGCCCGAATAATTGGCCCAACAATTGATCTCAGTTCAGTTCTAAGATTGAGATGATTCACCCTACGTCTCTAAACAAAGATAGTTGTAAGATGATCCAAGTTATGAGATTATTTCATCTTACTATCCTGTTCCTGTCCTAATACAAAATTAACCACATTTTTGTGTTTTATGTCTTAGAGTTTTGTAGCAGACCACTTTTTTTCCTTTTTCTTTTTTCATTTTGTCCCTCTCTCTTCTTTGACTTGTTAAGAGGCTCACTGTCTCCTAATTTTCAATCTTCTCTGGACAATATAATATGATATGATAAGGAGGGACAAATCTTAAAAAAAAAAAAAAAGTTTTGCTTAATCATGTTTATATTGGCAAGTAGATGTATAACATGAGTCATAAAGGAATTGGTAGAGAACAATGTTTTCTTGCTCACCGAATCACTATATGCCAGAAATTTATTTGTCCACCACTAAAATTTTGACTTGTGTTTATTTGGTAACAAAAAATCTCTTCTTTCCCCTGCATGTCAAATTACTAGTGGCAGGTAGTAGTAAATTCTTGTTACTTAGCTAGCAAGGAAATAGTGTTCATTGGTAGTCACGCTGTAGTTTGCTCTCAGTAACTCAACCTTTTTTTTAAGCAAATAAAGTCTCAGAGATTAAGTTTCCGTTGACTATTTAACCCCAACGAAAAAGAAGAAGAAAAATGTCCTATAAAATAGAAACTATATCTGATATAAGAATTAAATAGTCGATATGTTAGACCTTCTGTTATATTGGTGTCTCAGATATTTTGCATCTTTTCAACAAATATACGCGTATCATCACTTCCTCTTTTAAATTTTCAACATAGATGCATCAATGTTAATCCCATGTAAATCAAACTATGGAAAGTTCCTTTTATGACTTCCTCACTTGGTAGATAGGTGCTCTATACTAACACGTCCCTCATGTAAAAGTTATAAGTTCAGCCCATCATCACGATGTGGCTGTTCAAATAACAGGCCCAATTTTCAAGATGGTCCTGGGCCATATGTTTCAGCACGGCCCAGTCCGTGGCCCTCAAAAGGATTACAATTCGAGTGCCAGATGCATCACTTCTCTTTTGCCACCGCTGACTAGGACCATATATTGAGTAGTTGAGTTGGAGTGTGACACATCGTCCCATTGTATAAGATTTTTTTCCACTCAAATTTATCAAAACCTTCTCTTTATCAAATCAGTAGGTTTGAGTATCGTTCTCTTTGTTTATAAATAATAATGCAATGTCACGAGAAATTAAACAAAACTTTAGTCAAAGTAAGTATAGTTCAGCGGTAATCAACATATATCTTTAACCAACCATGAGGTTGTGAGTTTGATCTCCATCCCTACGTGTTGTATTAAAAAACTTTATTTATAACAAACAAATCAAACGATTAGATATTGAATTAATTACTTTGGGTTTGCTTGCATGTTTTTTCCGGTTGTTTGAATTTTTAGGATTTTGAATGTTTTAAAGTCATTCCATATTTCAAATAAATTGTTTTGTTGTAGCTGGAAATATAACAATTTTTTTTCAGTACAATTGGGATGAGAGATTCGGACTCATGACGACTTCTTAGTAAGGACCGATGTCAATTATCGCTGAATTAAGTTCCTGTCGGCGAAATATAACAATTTTGAATATTGTTTTTTACCTAAAGAAGACAGTGGGTACTAAAATGATTAAATTTTTTAGGACTTCATACAATAAATTACCAACTTCTTGACACTCTTATATTCTAGTTTATTTACTAATATAAATTAAGAATATAATACTAAACTAGTAACCATTTTATCTTAACTTCCTTTCCAATGCACATCCATTAACATTAAGTTAAATTTCCACGTGTCAAATAATTTTAATTGTGAATGCTATACAAAATTTTATTATTTATATTTTATCGTATTCAAATTACATGATTTAAAATAATTTATTGAACTTTTTTTTCTTTTATCTTAAACCGATGACTGTACGGTTTAGACTATGATATTCATAATAAAAAAAATAACAGTAAATAAAATACCAAATCGTATAAGAGAACATAACAAAAGTATATATTTTCAATATGACAAAACCCAATTATTTCAACATAAAAAAGGAAAAGTAGAAATTAGTTAAAAAAACTGGCGTGGAAAACCAGTAATAAACAATAAATACGAAATGAAATATAGAGAAATAATCCAAATGGTTAATGTGGCAATTGAATCACGTAGTCAATTTTAACACATTTATAGAATAAAAATAGTTAACTGTTTAACTTGATGTAGTTAAGTAGTGAAATTAAAAAGAGGAGAAGAAAGGTAAATTTTAGCATAAATATAACATCTATTTATTATCAATGATTCGATTATTTATTATTACGCTTGTTTAACTAAAAACGACGAATCAAAATAATATGGATACATCTCAAAAATTTTTCAATAAATATTACAATTATTCAAATTTAGCAACAAAATGGGAAATTCACTCCCTATTCTATCCCAAAAACATGATTATTTTTTAAAAACAACTACGGTAGAAATCTCCAAATCCCAATTACAACTTTTTTTCAAAGTAAAAAAAAAAGAGGTTAATTGGTTTGGTTGGAATATGTTCTATCGGTGGGATGGGTTCCAAATCCATGTCGATTGATTTCTGTATCGAAACTCGTACAGAAATGCATACCTGGCATAGTTGCAATCTGTATTTCTATAATTTTTTTATTATTGTGCGTTCAACTTTTAATTTACAAATTTTAATATGTTTATTTGTATATTTTATCACGGCTTTGTGGTTTATTATCATTACATTGAATTTTCCATTTGCCATCCAATTAGAAAAATCAGTCCCTTTTAAGTTTCAGCATAGTTGAGGCAGATTATATATTCCCACTCTCTTCGTCTCTTCGCTCTCTCTCTCCCTCTCTCTTCTCCCTCTTTCTCCCTCTCCCTCTCTTCTGTAGATCTCTCCGCTCCCTCTGTCGTTCCGAGGGTCCGAGGGTTTCGTCGTTGCCTCAGATCTCGCCGTGCCTTCACTTCCGCGTATAGGCGTCCGCTCTCCTTCTCTCTCTGCTGCTGTCTTGTTAGATCCGCGGTTGTTTTTGCTATCGAGCAACCATGGCAGCCGCCAGCGCTCCGATCACCATGAAGGAAGCCATAACGGTATGTTTCCTCTTACTTTTCTTTTCTTGGAAATTTGAATTATGCACTGGCTCAGCTTAATTCCGGATTGTAATTGTGTTCCCATGTAGCCAGGTCTTAGATTGCTCAATTTTGTTTCGAGTTCGCATCCTGTGCTACCTGCTTGATTTGTTAATTTAAGTTGTTTTGACTTTTTACCTCTTATTTCAGTTGGCTCAGATCCGATGCTTGTTCTGTTTAGATCTGTTACTTTGTTGTCTATCTTACATTTGTTTCTTCATTTCTGGCTATTAGTTTGGGTCTATCGAGAGCACCAATTTTTTTTTCCGACAAGATGGATTGTATACTTACTGATCGGGTTGTCTGATCTGATGTAATTTCAGCTTCCGAGCATTGGAATTAATCCGCAATTCATTACATTCACGCACGTGACGATGGAATCAGATAAATATATTTGTGTCCGAGAAACATCACCGCAGAATAGTGTGGTGATTATCGATATGAACATGCCAATGCAGCCGTTGAGGAGGCCTATTACTGCGGACTCGGCACTTATGAATCCCAATTCTAGAATACTGGCTTTGAAAGGTATGATATGATTATTATGAGTTAATATATATATATATATATATATATATATATATATATATATTTGTTTTAAAATATTGTGGTGGTAAAAATGATAATAACGGAAACGTAGCTTTAAAATTTGATATCATTGATT
The DNA here is from genome assembly GCF_001995035.1 of Momordica charantia. The sequence goes on along the minus strand of NW_019104493.1, from coordinate 4,288,416 downwards.
TTGTTTCTAATCCTGTGTTGTTGTGGAAGATTTATGCAAACGACTTTCTACGACTTTGCATTTTTCAATGATGTTTGAGCCAGTGGAATTTAATTTGAGTTCCATCTGCATTGGGTTTGCTTAAGCTACAACTACTGAGAAAATCACTTAAAGTGCTCAAATTTCTAGTTTTTTGAGTTCAACTGTTTTACATTCTTTAAAATGGATTTTCAATATTGACGCGTATGAACGTAATATATGATGGGAAAGAGACACTCTAAAACATAAAGAATCTCTTTTATCTGCAAAGACAGGATTCACATAATCATTTTTAGTTGAAGTTCCGAATGACTTGAAAATATGTACTTAATGTAGTGTCTGTGCTGAACTGAACTCACTTTAATGTGAGCTTTATGTTTTGAAAATAGGAAACCCTTTCTATGGTCCGTGTTGGTTTATTTTTTGGCATAGGATTTATATCTATTATCTGTTTATATTATTATTATTATTGCCTATTTTGAACTATACTTGCCTATTTTGCACCATTTGTGTAGCTCAAGTTCAGGGATCAACTCAAGACCACCTACAAATATTCAACATTGAGATGAAGGCAAAAATGAAATCACATTTGATGCCTGAGCAGGTCGGAACTCTTTTTCTTTTCGGATTGAAACTCTCAGGTTGTTATGGATCATAATTTTCTCAGTGAGATCACATAGCAGTCATTAGTTTGATTTATTTATAGGTTGTCTTTTGGAAATGGATAACCACTAAGACATTGGGATTGGTCACACAAACTGCAGTATATCACTGGTCCATTGAAGGTTGGAAACATTTTCTAGTAACATTTCAAGTAATTATCAGCAGATATTAAATAATTTGTGTTATGGATACACTCACATGTGTATTTGTATTGCTTCAAGCGCAATTTCATTATTCGCCCCTTTATGGTCTTCACTCCCTCTTCTTGTAGGCGAATCTGAACCGGTGAAAGTGTTTGATAGAACAGCCAATCTGGCTAACAATCAGATTATAAACTATCGGTGTGATCCTTCTGAAAAGTGGTTAGTTTTGATTGGGATTGCACCTGGTTCACCTGAGGTATGTTATCATTTTTCTTTAATTCCTCTTCTCCATGAATACAGAACCTTGTTATAAATTTGTACATTCAACAGTTTTATGGATGGTGAAAATGTAAATGGCAAAGTTCTTTTTTTTTTAATAAGAAACATGTATTTCATTGATGATATGAAATATACAAAAGGCTGCATAGGCAAGTTACAAAAACGCAAATGGCAAAGTTCTTTTTACTTCCCCATCCACATGGAGGAAAAATGATTCAGATAGCAATACTATATGCAATACATTGTACTGGTTCTGGTAACGTCTGGTTTTAGTATCAGGAGTGATAAGGTATATAATTAACAGTGTTGTAGTTGATTGGGACTAGAGCACTACCAACTCTAAGTATGGTTCAGGCTTCATCCGTTCATCGTATAATAGTTTCTAAGCCATGTTTCCTTCTTCCTGAAGCAAATTTGAAGACCATTATAAGTGCTTTTAGCCTCTTGGTATTTTAGAACTTAGAATTATTGGGTACCACTCCTTACTGTCCTACTTAGCTGGTTGCCTTATGTCATAGCCTTTTTACCTCCTTGATGAATATACCTCCTTTTCATCTTTTTATCTCCTTCTTGATGAATACAAATTGTTGGTTTTGTAGCTTAATTATTTTTTTGGTATCTTGAAGTTGATGGCGTGCCAAAATTTTATCCATGTTTGCACTTATTGTATTTTGTAGAAGTATTGATGCTTTCACAACTCTAGGGTGGTTGTGGTTCTGATATGCTTTTCCTTATTATACAGAGGCCACAACTTGTGAAAGGGAATATGCAACTTTTCTCTGTGGATCAGCAGAGGAGTCAAGCTCTTGAAGCACATGCTGCATCATTTGCTCAATTTAAAGTATGAGGCGTTTTTTCAGTTCATGCACTTTTGGTGTATTCTTCAAATGTTAGTTTTGCTTTATCTGTTTTTTCTTTTTAAACAGCTTCCTGGGAATGAGAATCCTTCTACTCTTATATCCTTCGCCACTAAGACACTTAATGCTGGACAGATCACTTCCAAGTTACATGTCATTGAACTTGGTGCCCAGCCAGGTTAGCTTGTTTGCTTGCTCTTATATATTATATTTTGTTGTTTTCTGGGGATAAATTTGTTGTGCAGTTTAATGGGTTACTGGGTCAAAGTTACAACTGGTGTAAAATATTAGGTTTGGCTGTTCTCTGACTGCATAGGTCACAATTTTCTGGTGTTGCAATTGGTATCACCGAAATGAATTCATGGCCATCCAGATTGAATCTCCGTCTTCATTATCATAGATGTTTACTCATGCACAATCCCTCTAGAAAATTGATGAGAACTATTTAGATCTTTGAGTGAGGGACTGTAAGAAATCATAAACCAAAAACCTTGAAAGTGTCTGAGGGTAGTACTGGAGACCGAGAACCGAACCAAGACAGGTTGAAGTAGTTTTATGAAGGCTCACACTGTGAAGTGCTAAGACTTCTGTAAACATAGTTGTCATGGTACATTTTCTAAATGTGATTATTCACAGGAAAACCATCATTTACAAAGAAGCAAGCAGATCTATTCTTTCCACCTGATTTTGCTGATGACTTTCCTGTGGCAATGCAGGTATTAGAGAGTTACTACCTTTGCTTGACCAAATCCTAGTAACCCCTTTTGTGTAAATTTTAGTAATGGTTTTTATTTACAGATCTCACACAAATATAGTTTGATCTATGTGATCACCAAGCTCGGCCTGTTATTTGTATATGACTTGGAGACAGCTGCTGCTGTGTATAGAAATAGGATCAGTCCAGATCCTATATTTTTGACAGCAGAGGCTTCTTCGGTGGGAGGTTTTTATGCAATAAACAGGAGGGGCCAGGTGTTACTGGCCACTGTCAATGAACAAACAATTATCTCCTTCGTCAGTTCCCAAGTATGATCATGACCAAATTTCCTTCTCTTTTGGAATTATATATTTTTTTCATTCTGTATTAAAGTGACTCGGACTTTTTAAAACTTTTTGTTGGTTGTGACAGTTGAACAATTTAGAGCTTGCTGTCAATCTTGCTAAAAGAGGAAATCTTCCTGGTGCTGAAAATCTGGTAAGCTTGATTATATAAACGTAGTTCTTTTGATCCCACCATGGGTTGTTCATCCATTGGTCAAATAGGAAAGTTAGGGTCTGTAAAAAAAATCCCCTGGAAAATCCAATAAAACCATACAGGTTGGTTTCAAATAATTGGAACTTGTTTGAAAGAGGTGGGTCAGTTAAAATTAGTTTGAGTTGCAACTCAAGTTCATTAATATAAAAAAAAAACTCCGGATAAAATTTCTTAAGCTGTATTAATTTTACTTGGTGCTCTGCTTCTTTTTATTTATTTATTTATTAATTTTTTTTAATACCAAAATTTGCAAACAATAATTTACTAGATTAGCTTGACTTGTTTTGTCACGTAAAGTCAAATTTTTTTATGAAGTTTGCTTTGTTCTTATTGCTTCAAATTTAGAATCGATGATTATCATTCATGCCACTCTTAGCAATTTTTGGGTGGTTGATACATCCTTTCATAATTTTCACAGGTTGTCCAGCGTTTCCAAGAACTTTTTGCTCAAACAAAGTACAAAGAAGCCGCTGAGTTGGCTGCTGAATCTCCTCAAGGAATCCTCCGTACACCAGATACCGTTGCAAAATTTCAGGTCTTTTTTTCTTTTCCCCTCGTTTCCTCCCAAGTGTTGGTCATTATTTATAACCTTCGTATGTGTCATGTTATGCCATTGCTGTTGCTCTATTTTATTTTTGGATTAGGTCCCCGAGTGTAACTTGCTTGCTTTCTGCACGCAAAAATATATTTGTATATTTGCTTTCTTTGTTTTATATCTTTTTCCATGGGCGATAATATCATTTCTTCTCCTTTTTTGAGGTCTTAAATTGGTAAATAATTACTATATTAATGAATAATTACGAAGTAATGTTGGCTGGAAGACATTATCTCAAGAAAAATTGTATCCTTGATGTTGATTGGATCTTGGGGACACCTTGACGAAGGGGTTTCTTTTTCATTTCTGAATTATTACATGGGTTGATATTAATTAGTATATTTATGAAATGATGCAGAGTGTACCGATGCAAACTGGTCAAACACCGCCTCTACTGCAGTATTTTGGAACTCTATTAACGAGAGGAAAGCTGAATGCATTTGAGTCATTGGAACTATCCCGTCTAGTTGTAAACCAGAACAAGAAGAACCTCTTGGAGAATTGGTTGGCTGATGACAAGTTGGAATGCAGTGAGGAACTAGGGGACCTTGTGAAGGTTTGATTGCCCCCCTGTTGATGTCTCTTTTTTCTAGTTTCATGGGAGAAAATTATGTACTCCCTTATTAATTTAAAATTACGCAATTTGTGTTTTGATATCATTAATTGTGTTTTGTGTAGACTGTGGATAATGACCTTGCCTTGAAAATCTATATAAAAGCCAGAGCAACACCAAAAGTAGTTGCTGCCTTTGCTGAGCGGAGGGAGTTTGATAAGATTCTTATATATTCAAAGCAGGTAAAGGTCTTTGTCTTTTCTCTGCGTGATGTACAGAGTTATCTGATACCAATTTTCAGAGTCCTATTTTGTCATAAAATTAATCCTATTCTGGTTATATCTTCAAGAATTGTTATAGAAGTTTTTCTTGCTATAGGTTGGATACACGCCAGACTATTTATTCCTTTTGCAAACAATTCTCCGAACCGATCCTCAGGTATGCAGATACAAACTCAAAAGGCTTGTTAACTCATATATACAATTGATATCGGAAGACTAAGATTTTTCTTTTCCCTTGATCTATAGGGAGCGGTTAACTTTGCATTGATGATGTCACAAATGGAAGGAGGTTGTCCCGTCGACTACAACACAATAACCGATCTCTTTCTTCAGGTTTGTTATCTTCGTAGTGTTTAAGCTATGAATTTCGGTAATGGTCAATGCTGCTATCATCTTTCTCATCTTGTATTTACTGCATCATCAAAAGATGCAGTGTTTTTTTGCTTTTTCATTTTGTTGCATCACAATAATTTGGGTGAATAGATGGTTAAACATGTGATTATAATATGGTTCCTGCTTTGACCTTTTCCAGAGGAATTTGATTCGTGAGGCTACTGCTTTTCTGTTAGACGTTTTGAAGCCAAATCTACCTGAGCATGGTTTCCTCCAGACAAAGGTATTTTTCCCCCACGTTTCTGAATATAAAAGCTACCTTTGTTTGCTGATGGTATTATTTCAACTTTTTTCTATTGATGTTTTGTAGGTCCTAGAAATCAATCTGGTAACTTTTCCAAATGTTGCCGATGCCATATTGGCTAATGGAATGTTTGGTCATTATGATAGACCTCGAATTGCCCAACTTTGTGAAAAGGCTGGACTTTATGTGCGAGCTTTGCAGGYGAGATTACTTTTAGCAACTATAATCTATTTTCCAATTTTATAATATTTTTATCTCTTTATGGACTCATGCTAGGTTCATTGATTTTTCAACCTACTTGCAGCATTATACAGAGCTACCAGATATTAAACGAGTCATTGTGAACACGCATGCCATTGAACCGCAGGTTTATCTAGTTATTACTTGTATCTTTTATTACCTACTAGGAGTATGTTTATTCGAGATCTTATGCATCGTTATCTGCAGTCACTTGTAGAGTTCTTTGGTACCTTGTCTCGTGAGTGGGCTTTGGAGTGTATGAAGGACCTTTTGCTTGTCAATCTCAGAGGCAACCTCCAGATTATTGTGCAGGTAAACTGACAAACTTTCCATTTTTTAAAAAAAATTGAAAGAGAAGACAAAAACAGCCTAAGGGCCGGGGGAAGAGATAAGAAAAGAAAAATAACGGTTAAGATTATGATGTTTGTTTGTACAGGTTGCAAAGGAATATTGTGAACAGTTGGGGGTTGACGCGTGCATAAAGCTTTTTGAACAATTTAAGTCATATGAGGGCTTGTACTTTTTCTTGGGGTCATATTTGAGTTCAAGGTAATTTTCCTTGTTAGAAAGATTATATTTATTGTAGATAGTTTATTTTTCTCTATAGTTTTTTTAATTTTAATTTTAATTTATTCTTTTAACTTTTTTGGGACAGTGAGGATCCTGACATTCACTTCAAGTACATCGAGTCTGCTGCAAAGACAGGACAGATTAAGGAGGTTGAACGTGTAACAAGAGAATCAAATTTCTATGACCCAGAGAAAACAAAGAACTTTCTAATGGAGGCTAAGCTTCCAGATGCACGTCCTCTAATTAATGTTTGTGACCGGTTTGGATTTGTTCCAGATCTCACACATTACCTTTACACAAATAACATGCTGCGATACATTGAAGGTTATGTTCAAAAGGTATGTAGCTTTGCTAGTTTGGTGCACTTTCCACCTTTCCATCTGCTCAAAATAATTATATGAAGGTTGTTACTATTTAAATCACTTTTGGTGGCATAATTTGGTAGGTGAACCCTGGGAATGCTCCTTTAGTTGTTGGCCAGCTGCTGGATGATGAGTGTCCCGAAGATTTCATTAAAGGTTTGATCCTCTCAGTTCGTTCTTTGCTTCCTGTGGAGCCCCTAGTGGATGAATGTGAAAAGAGGTGCTGTTTCCGATCCGTTCCCTCTCCCCCACTCATTCTTATTTCTTAATTGTTTTCTAACCATATGCTTTATGTATAATGATGAGATCTGTGTTATTTATTTGATGCAGAAACCGGTTACGGTTACTTACTCAATTTTTGGAGCATCTGGTGAGTGAGGGAAGCCAGGATGTACATGTTCATAATGCTCTGGGTAAAATTATTATTGATAGCAACAATAATCCAGAGCACTTCCTCACCACCAATCCATACTATGATTCCCGGGTAGTGGGTAAATATTGTGAAAAACGTGATCCCACTTTAGCTGTTGTGGCCTATCGACGTGGACAATGTGATGATGAGCTTATTAACGTTACAAACAAAAATTCTTTGTTCAAACTGCAAGCAAGGTTAGTGATTTATTAAAATTTTTAATTGTTTAAGTATAATGGAATCACTAGTAGCAATATGGTTTATTCGTAAATATGAACTGTTTTGTAGATATGTGGTTGAGAGGATGGATGGCGATCTCTGGGAGAAAGTTCTTAACCCTGAAAATGAATATAGAAGGCAGCTCATTGATCAAGTTGTGTCTACAGCCTTGCCAGAAAGCAAGAGTCCAGAGCAAGTTTCAGCTGCCGTTAAGGCTTTTATGACAGCAGATCTGCCACATGAATTAATTGAACTTCTTGAGAAGATCGTCCTTCAAAACTCTGCATTTAGTGGAAACTTTAATCTGCAAAATCTGCTCATATTGACAGCCATCAAGGCAGATCCTTCCAGAGTTATGGATTACATTAACAGACTGGATAATTTTGATGGACCTGCAGTTGGTGAGGTGGCTGTGGAGGCACAACTATATGAGGAGGCATTTGCCATTTTCAAGAAGTTCAACTTGAATGTTCAAGCTGTCAATGTCTTGTTGGATAACATTCAAAGTATTGAACGAGCTGTAGAGTTTGCTTTCCGGGTTGAAGAAGATGCGGTTTGGAGCCAGGTGGCAAAGGCTCAACTGAAGGAAGGACTGGTGAGCGATGCTATTGAGTCATTTATCCGTGCAGATGATGCCACTCAATTTCTGGAAGTCATTCGTGCTGCCGAGGATGCAAATGTGTATCATGACCTAGTAAGGTACCTTTTGATGGTTCGGGAGAAGGCAAAAGAACCCAAGGTGGACAGTGAGCTGATATATGCCTATGCTAAAATTGATCGGTTGGCTGAGATCGAAGAATTTATTCTCATGCCTAACGTGGCTAATCTTCAAAATGTTGGCGATCGCTTGTATGATGAAGCCTTGTACGAGGCTGCTAAAATTATATTTGCTTTTATTTCTAACTGGGCCAAGTTGGCTATCACACTTGTAAAGCTGAAACAGTTCCAAGGCGCTGTTGATGCAGCACGAAAAGCAAACAGTGCGAAGACATGGAAGGAAGTGTGCTTTGCTTGTGTTGATGCTGAAGAGTTCCGTTTAGCACAGATATGCGGTCTTAACATTATTATTCAGGTGAATATGACAGTAAAATTCTTCCACTTATTTTTGTCTCTCTCTCTCTCTCTCTCTCTCTCTCTCGTGGATAATGTTGGATTTATTAGATTTAGTTCCACATCCACACATCTTCGTTGCAAGGCCAGGTGCCTTGGGATGCTATTTTGTGGACTTAGGCTTCCATCCTACTGTACTATGGTGTGTGATGTGACTTGGTAATTTGTTAATCATCTTCTGGTGTCTCAATGAATAGGTGGATGATCTTGAGGAGGTCAGTGAATATTATCAGAATAGAGGATGCTTCAATGAATTAATCTCTCTAATGGAGAGTGGATTGGGGCTTGAACGGGCTCATATGGGTATCTTCACTGAGTTGGGAGTTTTGTATGCAAGATACCGCTATGAGAAGCTTATGGAGCATATCAAACTGTTCTCAACCAGGCTGAATATTCCTAAGCTTATACGAGCTTGTGATGAACAGCAGCATTGGAAGGAACTCACCTATTTGTATATCCAGTACGATGAATTTGATAATGCTGCAACTACCATCATGAATCATTCTCCAGAAGCATGGGATCACATGCAGTTTAAAGATGTTGCAGTCAAAGTTGCTAATGTGGAATTGTATTACAAGGCCGTTCATTTTTACTTGCAAGAGCATCCTGATCTTATTAACGATCTTCTCAATGTGCTTGCTCTGCGTGTAGACCACACACGAGTTGTTGATATTATGAAGAAGGTAATACTTTGGAGCCATTTTTTTACCCCAACACCTTATTTTAATAGTCCTCTTAATGCTGAGTACATTCCTATCTTGGATATTAGGCTGGTCACTTGCTGCTTGTGAAGCCATACATGATTGCAGTTCAGAGCAACAATGTGTCTGCTGTGAATGAGGCCTTGAATGGAATATATGTTGAAGAGGAAGACTATGATAGATTGCGTGAATCAATTGACCTGCACGATAATTTTGATCAAATAGGCCTTGCACAGAAGGTGAAGTAATGTTATCCATCTGGATGAGTGAAATAAATCTGGTTGCACAAACTTAAATAATGTGTTTTTTTGCAGATTGAGAAGCACGAGTTACTTGAAATGAGACGTGTCGCAGCCTACATATACAAGAAAGCAGGGAGATGGAAGCAATCCATTGCATTGTCAAAGAAAGACAATCTCTACAAGGATGCCATGGAGACAGCATCACAATCTGGCGACCGGGAACTTGCCGAGGAGTTGCTTGTGTACTTCATTGAACAGGTATATTTGATCTTTATGGTTTTTTTTTAACAAAACATGCTCATGCATTTTGATACAAAAGTTTTAGCGATATATTGAATGTTAAATCACTGCAAGTGATGGAGGCACGTGATTTTAACCTAAGATCCAATAATTGGTAATTATGTCGAAGGTCGAAATTGTTGTTTTTAGATGTGGAAAAAGCTCTTTATTTTCTTGTTTGAACTTGGCTCTAGAATTTATTGTCATTTATTGAATGTCAAGTCACTGCAAGTCTGCAAGTTATGGATGTACACAATTCAAATAACTGAAAATCCAACATTTAAAACTGGGTCAATTAGATCAGATGCAAATAAAAGCACTCCTCTCATTTCTTGTGTGAACATGGCTTGCTTGGTGCTTTTGTTTGAGCCTTGATCTCATAGCTAAGGTAATGGGTTGGACGGAGAGATTTACAAAGGCCTCTCATGGTGGATTCTGTGTTTCATCTGGTTTATCAGTGCTTTCAGGAAGCGCCTATGGCATGCTTTACCATTTAACAAGAACAATGAAAAGATTCACTACATATGTTTTCTCGCTGCTTCACTTTGTTATGTATATAGCATATTGTATCGTAACTTGACATTGTGAGAATGAAATTATTTTTAATCTTTTCATAACTGGCTGCTGTTCAGGGAAAGAAGGAATGCTTTGCATCATGCCTCTTTGTTTGCTATGATTTAATTCGGGTTGACGTTGCTCTTGAACTTGCCTGGATCAACAACATGGTCGACTTTGCTTTCCCATACCTGTTGCAGGTGACTTCTCGTCCTTAATGCAATTTTTCTAATAACCCAGTTATTGATAGGACTTTAAATCTGGAGATACTTTGGACTCCACCAAGGTTTCCTAGGAACTCTGGATGTTGGCCTTTGGTTGTGATGAAAACTGTCTTCCAAGTTAGCCCATTAGCTGTCTTCCTCGTGGCATATTTAGAAATTAGAGGTGCTTGGCTCATAGCTTTAGTTTGTGTAACCTAGAGTTAACAACTCGAGTCTATATTTGAGGTGTGGATTGCTGCACATTCTAGATTATGAGTTTCCTAGTTCTGCGGAAAACACAAATTTAAACTATAAAAATCCAGACTTGTGAAATTTAGCTTTTATAATACTTCATGTTAACTTTTACAAATCATAGAACCCACCCGCCAAACTTGTAGGGGTACATAAAACTCAAGTTTCTATATTCTATTATTTCAGAATCTAAACCTAGATGACACTAATTCAGACTTTCCTACCTCAGGCTTCAGAAACCTAGGTTTATTTATTTATTTTAATTTTTGATAATCGAGTTAGGGCTTTGCTCCAGTATACCTGGGGTACTCACGCTAGCACCAAGACTCGAAATCGGGAGACATAAAGAATTTTTTGTATTAAGCTAGACTTGAACTTGAGATCTCTAAACTAATATGACCATTGCCCTTGAGACCGCCACTTGGGGGCCAGAAACTTAGGTTTATTAAAACCATGAACTAAACATTCCCTCGAGGACTATTCAATGCTTGTCACTCAGCCAAGTTCAGTTAGGTCTACCCGCTTCCAAGTTGCCTGTTCTTTTACTTCTGTTTATCTTCATTGTTCCAAAATATGACTGTCCACATAGTATGTGACCTGATAAAAATTCCTTCATATCGCAGTTTATCCGAGAATATACAGGAAAGGTTGATGAACTTGTGAAGGACAAGATTGAGGCTGTCAAAGAGGTCAAGGCTAAAGAGCAGGAAGAGAAGGACGTCATTGCCCAGCAGGTAAATCCCTCAGTTCTTGTATCAATACCTTGTTTGAAGTTTTCGGTCTTTGTTGGTATCCGTGTCCCAGCTGTTCAATATTTCTTCCTGTATTCTAAAATTTGAGCTCCACCTGCAGAACATGTATGCTCAGTTGCTGCCTCTTGCTTTGCCTGCACCGCCTATGCCGGGTATGGGAGGAGGACCAGGTATGGGAGGACCGGGAATGCCAGGTTTTGCACCGCCACCGCCTATGGGTGGAATGGGGATGCCTCCAATGCCACCTTTTGGGATGCCACCCATGGGTAGCAGCTATTAACACATAGAAAGCCTAGCAAAAAAAGCGGGAATCGACTATAGATTCTAGGGAGAGTTAAAACCTTGCATTTAGGGGGGCTTTTCTTACCTTTATTTTATGCTTCTCCCAAGTTCCTCGATGGATGAAAAAAATCTTGAATTTTTGTCTTTCTGTTCCTGTGTTATAGTGTTGTGGACTTACTTGTCTTGTAATATTCTTTTGGTAGCGCAGGCATTTTTTTGGATGTTGGTGCAGCAACCTGAGGGTTCTGTATTTTAAGATTTTTTTTAATCCCCTCCACTGTAGCTTTGGCCTTTCATCAGGAAATGCTGTTTTTAACGACGATAAGAAACCAGATTCATAGATTATCGTTTTTGTTTCGGCACCTTATATTTTATCCGACTTTCATTTTTGTATCCCTTATGGTGTGAATAATTCTTTTGCTCATATTTGTTAGTTTGAGGCTTACATGAGTTTGCAAATTTAATTTTCTTCAAGACTTGTATCTATTTGGTAATTTGATGAGTTATGGTGTATCGTTTTCAATTTTCCTTTGGTTACGTCTTTCTATTTGATTGTAGTTAACATCACTGTGCTTTAGGGCGAGCCTAATGAAGGGACATCTATTGACATACCAAGTAGAAACTCAATAACTTGCGTTTAATCTGAAAGAAAAACTGTGAACTTTATGTAAGTATTTGTGTTCTCTTTCTACCGAGGGGAAAGAATCGAAAGATGGTTAGCAGTGCAGTGAGGAAATTTTGTGCTACGGAAGAAATAATAATGTAGGCAATGTACTTTGCCATGAAATAGATGCACATGGTGGCCACCAGGTGGTACGAATTGATATTTTACAAGTTTGAAACTCCTTTTTCTATTACCCTTGAATAAAAAACAAAATCTGACCATTATATAATTTAGACGATTGTACATTTAGCATGGACCGTATGGTTGAGATGAAATACTATAAAAACAACTAAAATATTTATAAATATAGCATCCAAGTCGTAGTCATTTAGTAATTAATAATCTTTTGAGAGAGAAAAGGGGGTTTACTTGATGAACTTTACACCAATTTCATTGTTTGGATTACCATGTGAAAGGTCCGGATTCGAAGTCACGATTTTTTTTATTTTTTATTTTTTGTAAAAAATAAGAGCCTTGAGAGTTATGCTCTAGCCAAGTTGTAAAAAGTTGCGGCGGATATTGAGGTGAGGCCAATCCAATTATATGGTGGACAGTAACACGTTGGAGCTACATCATTTGTTAACGCAACCTTGTGATTTGGCACATTTTTCTCACATCTCTTGCCGACGAAATTATTTCCCTCAACCCAATCCCTATCCACAAATTTCACTCTCCATTCTCATAGATACCAGAAGTAAATGGCACCCAGAAAAAGAACCCCTCCCCGCACCCATATTTCTCTTCCAAATCTACAGGATCAAAGAGTTAAAAAAGAGTGAGAGTTGTGCAAAAGAGGGGAAATTATGGGCACCACATGATTTGTGGGAGATGGGACTTTTGCAAAATTGAGAAGTTGATCAGAGGTCGTATCAATCTTTAATGCCCTCTTTACATTCAATTACAATGTTTGTGCAAAATGGGTCCCTACATTATGGCCCCCCTCTTCGTATTTTGCAATTCAAGCTTTGTTGTTTGCTTCTGTAAAGAGAGTTGAGTTTCTTTCTGAACAAGCCGCTATGGAGAGGCCCTCTCTCTTTGGGAATCCAACTTTAATTGGTAAAGTTGTTGAGGTTTCAGGGAGGGTTTGTTTTCTTTTCCTCCTTTATCTTTTATAAGATTGTAACTGTTAACACACCCAAAAGCTACATGAAAAGTTGCCTACAAAGGAGCTTGGAAACATGGAGGAGCTGTTGATGTGGAGTGTGATGTGTTGGGTTCCATTTTCAATCTCCATAGTGGAAATATTCAGTATTATGTGTTGAAAACTCACAGTATTGGTACTTCTTTTAAGTTTGGAATTCTGTATGACCTTGTTTTGGAGGAAGAAGAAACAGAAAAATCCTATGTTTAAAGACATGATACTGTGGTTTTTACAGTACTAAATGTTTTGCTGTATAGATTGGATTGAATGTGATAAAAAGGAGGTTTTTTTACACAAACCCATGAAAGAAATTACCTTAAATCCAAGTGGGTGGGAGTTGATTTTGTATGGAGATAAAAAAAATTTCGCTGAAAGTTACTCAAAAATCAAAGATCTTCTAGATCTGCCACTGTTTTCAGGTCAATACGGGATTGGGATCTCATTAGTTTCAACAATTACTCGAGTTTGTTGCTTATGCTTTTGTTTATGGCTACATTGTTTCAGTTTTTATTTTCTTTCTTGACTCAAACAATCATTTAAATTTGGTGGGTAATGGTTTTACATGAGGACAATCTTTAATTGATGAGATCGTGGAGGCTTAGCTTTATCAAAGGGGAAAAACAGAAACTTCAAACTGAAATGACAGGCATATACAGCCAAACATGATTTTCGTTTGACAAATTAAAGGCTATTGGACGTCACACCAATCACCATCAAGATTTGAAGATCACACACACATTATTTTTAGTGCAATCAACAGTAGCTCTCCAGATGCAACCATAAAAACCAGAGTTTGGGTCGGATTTCAGAAGACTGGTCCTTGCCTCTAGTCATGGAAGAGAACTGGGATTGTTCTACAAAGCCTGAGGGGCTAAATTGGGCTCACTGCAATTCCAATTCAAGCCGTGAACCACCTTCTCTGCTTCTCCCATGGATGATTAATCCTCAGCTTTCGAGCTCGACAGAGCTTCAGTTTGATGGGTTCCCTTCATTTTCAACCCCTTCAGAAGGAATTATTGCAGAAGATAGAGGAGCTTCTGCTTCCAAGAGCCATAGCCAAGCAGAGAAGAGGCGTAGGGACAGAATCAATGCCCAGCTTGCAATTTTAAGGAAACTCGTTCCCAAATCTGATAAGGTACTATCTCTCTCTCTCTCTCTCTCTAACTGAATGACCTGAAACACTGAACATAGCAAAAAGTATCCACTTTTCCATTCTCCCAGTAAATAACAGATCCCATGTCAACAGATGGAGATGGTACAAAGGCTGTTCATTTTCCACTCCTTTCCCCTTTATACTTCTTAGTCTCTTATCCATTAAATTTTCTATGGATTATGTTGAACATGGTTAGAAATAGACCTCCTACTTTCTTGTTGCTTTAGGAGATAAGGGATATTAAATTTTGTGTGGATTATGTTGAACATGGTTAAGAAATAGACCTCCTCTTTTCTGGTTGCTTTAGGAGATAAGGGATATAAATTTCAGGTTGTGTTAAAAGTTCGTGAAGTTATTTCATTGTAATTAGACCAAACAAGAATGGAATCCTGAGGACTTGAACCTACGCATCGGGCCTTGGAAACCCATGTTCCACCAAACTGAACTAAGAGAGATTTCTTGTTAAGCTGGATTCAACCATAAAGAAAAGAATTCCTTTTGTACCCATGTGACTGTTTCATATCAATTCTTTTGTTTGTTATTGCAATATATCTAACCTATGACTAACTGTAAATTGTGATTGTAATGGAAGTTGACTCATAAAAATTGTATAGCTCTTCGTGTTCTCTCTTTTAAACTTATTCTTATGCTTCTAAGAGCAGCAAAGATTCAGGACCCATCTTCTTGTTTCCTATGGCAGATGGACAAGGCAGCTCTATTAGGAAGCGCAATTGATCAAGTGAAAGACCTGAAGAGAAAAGCAATTGAAGTCAGCAAGAACATGACGGTTCCAACAGACATGGATGAAGTAACCATCGACTCCGCCATGGTTGAAGACAACCACAGCACGGACAATATTGCGATAAAGGTATCAGTGAGCTGCGACGATCGGCCAGAACTGTTCACAGAGCTCATCCAAGTGATCAAGGGGCTGAGGCTCACAACAATAAGAGCTGATATGGCTAGTGTTGGTGGCCGCATTAAAAGCATACTTGTCCTTTGCAATAAAGATGGTGAAAGAAGTGTCTGCTTAAACACTGTTCAACAGTCTCTAAAATTAGTATTAAGTAGAATGTCATCCTCGTCGACTGCCTCGACCTGTCGTATTAGAAGCAAACGACAGAGGTTTTTCCTCCCTTCTCATTTCTCCAAGTAATTTTTTCCTTTCTGCCTTCAATCTTTTAATTGTGAACATCCAGCACCGGGTTTATCGAGTGCGATGCTAAATTCATAATGGATAGAGCAAAAGATAAGAAGATGAAAAAACCCAGAAGCATTTGAAGCTGTTGCTACAACAAACTGTCTATCCATTTAAAAGGAGAGGTTTGCAATTAGATTGGAAAACGAAGTACAGATTGTGAATTCCATTAAAAGATTCATTACAGTAGCCTCTTCCGAAGTTGAAACATTAGAAGTTCAATGTGGTACTAGCGTAGTAAAAAAAGGCACAACGAAAAGAGATGAAGCAGAGGAGAGCTTGAGATATATCGGCATAAATCAACAGATTTGTAAAAGCCATATGAACTTCTAGTGACGCTCATATGTCTCACTAAGTTGATTTTCCCTCGAAGCAATATGGATAGAGTTGGAAAAAAAAAAAAAACAAGTAACAATACATAACTAAAACGAACCGTCAATGAAAGATGTGTAGTTTAGACAGTTGCTGAAGGAAAAGTAGTACTATTTTCTATTGTTCTTGTAATTTAGAACTTGGTAACGTAACATTTGATTTTGGGACACGGCTCAAAAGTGTACTATCATTTGTACCGAGAACCAACTATTAAGTCAAAAGTTAGGATCAAATTCAGGGCTCCATCGTCATCTGGAAACAGGGGGAAAAGGAGAAATAAGGTGTAGAGCATTAAAACCAAGCATTAATAGCCTCATTTGCCGTTCGATTAAACTATCATATTGGAATTAGGATTGGAATTTTCCTTCATTATGATTAAAAAAAACCAGAACAATAATAGAACTTCAAAACTCGAAAACTAATCAAACAAAATAAGAACATACAGGGAAGCAGAAACGCTGTCGCATGTTGGACAAACAACCGTAGGTGCATAAATTTTAGAACCAATCTCTACTGCAATCTCGCAAACAAACCGGTGCTCGTAAATTTACTCACGCAGTATTGGAGTAAAAAATAGATGAGGTAATTCACAGGAAGAAGAGCAAAGCGTAACTTCAAAATTGATTCTATTTCTGAACTTTCTTTTCTAGATCATTTTTCTAGCTTTTTTTTATTTCTAACATTAAAACCTTGTAGTAGTACGCAAAAAAATTCTGTCAAGTATAAAAACAAAACATATTTCAAGTTCAAACATCGGAATATATGTCAAGCAGATATAAAGAGCGGGTATTGGCTCAAAGCGAAGCTGTTATGCGAGAGCATGAACTAATATGAAACTAATGGAGTTTGATGCTCATTTTATTTGAGATAATATCACAAAAAGCAGCTATTGGCACTATCAGATACCAAGATGGTCGCAAGTAGAATCAAAGATTGAATCCAATCTTAAACGCAATCAATTGAAGTATTTGCATGCTTACACCAATGGATTGACAGAACGGGAGACTGTTATTACATCCATGGAGACATAAGTGAATAATGTTACGGATTCAAATTTTGAGAAAAAAAAAAAAGAAGAAAAGGAATAGAAAGAGTTTTAAAGTTACCAGTAGCAAACAATGTATCATCAATCGAAATTCCAGGAACTCCAGACAGCAAATTTATAAATGTAGATCCCAGTGGGAGTAAGTCAAACAAAATTGCGGATTGAAACTAAAACAACTCGATAAAATCCAACAAAAACACAAGAAATTTAACTATTACTGTTCCTAGATCAGTTGCGACTAAATAATAACGATTCTCTTTTATTTAAAAAAGACAAAAACTACTTGGATCTTTGCCTCATCTTTCGGCGCTTCCTCTTCAATCTCCTCATTCTCTTCTTCTTCCACTGGTTAATCGAAACAAAAAGCAAACCAACAAGGAAAAAATCAACACAGAAACAAAGCATACAAATCAAAAAACTTCATTCGGAAACTTCCAAACTGACCTTAGCCCTCATCTTGAAAACCTGTTAACCGATCTGATATGGAACAACAATGGCCTCACGAACGAAGAAAAGGCGGACAATAGGAATCGATGACGTTCTAAATGCTAGGGCTTCGCAATCATATATAGTGACCAAACCCTAATTTAAAGTCGGCTTCAACCCGGATGGGCCACTTGGGCCTTTTTTGGGCCTGATGACCGACCGAAGCGGCCCAAAGCTAAAAAATTGCATACAAAAGAATTAAATGTATTTCTCAAAACTATTTTTCTTCTTCTTTTATTTCTCTCAAAACTATCCTTTAACATACAATTATAGCATAAAATTAGAAGTACAAAACACCAATTTTTAAAAATTTGTAATTTCAATGAATTTTTATTAAAACTAAGTTAAACCAACCAACACCGTAAATATGAGCCTAACTAAGTAGTAAAGGACATATTCTACTTTTCTTCAGGTCGAAGGTTCAAATCCCTATACCCGCACATTAATTTGTTGTATTCATTGGAAGAAAAAAAAAGACAACTTGCCAAGACTATTACTCTTGTCAAAAGGTTCAAACTCTCAAACCTTGTTGAAGTCTAAATTTTTATTTTATTTTATTATTGTTATTATTATTTACTGCTGCTAGATTTGTTGCTGGAAATTGTGTGATAATGCCTACAGATGGTGTTTATAATGTAGTTTGTCTATGGTAATGTAATTTAAAAAATATTCCAACTTTCGGGCTATAGTTAATTTATTATTAATTTTTCTTTTTCTTTTTCTTTTGTGAATATTAGTTAAACTTTAGTTAAATGAATATTTTCGTCTCTATATATTAGACTTTAAAAAAAAACATATATATATTGGACTTGATTTATAAATTTTAATATTCTCATTTTATATATCAATCCAATTTAAAATAACAAACTTAGATTATCGAACATGTCGTTTAGTTAGATAGCATATTTAGTTCGTACATATTTTTATTATTATTTTGTGTTTGGTTTCTATAATTTTTATAATTTAATATTTAAGAATATATTTAGTTCCGGATTTTGAAAAAAAAAATTATAGAAAATATTGAATTTAAAGATAACTTGGAAAAAAAAAATATATTATTTACCAAGCTACGAACCTAAATATTGACTTTTCAAAACTTAGTTTTCCAATCATAGAAATCTCATAAATACATTTTGGAAAAATATTAAATACTCAAACTGTTTTTTTTTTTTTTTGTACTTAAATATTCAAACTATTAGTAGCTAAAGAATAATGACAAATATAACAAAAAGGAAAATGATAGAACATTCACCCGCTACATCTATGATTATGGTAAATTAATAAATAATTAATTACTGGATAGAAAAAAAATATATTAACTACTAATTATTGAAATCTATAATGGCATATGTTTCTAACCAAAACGTCATTATCTTGGCACCCACAATTTTTTTTAGTAGTAGTTAGGATGAATATAAGTCTTTAGCTAAATATTTTACCTAAAAAAAGAAAAAGATACTAATACATAAGCAAATAGAGATTGAAAAATAGTTTTTTTTTAAATAAATTAAATAGCTCATGATACATATGTATCAACCCAACAATAAATACCTAAATATTATTGAAAGCAATTAGGGCGTAGGGAGTCTCAAATTCTGTAAAATGATTCCAAAAACTCATAATTTATGATTCACTAGAACCATGCTCGCTTTGATAATTTATGATTCAATTTTTTGTAGAGCTTCAAATATTAATCTATAATTGTCATTAATATGAAAAAAATTAAATGTTAGAATGAAGCAAACCATTGATTATGGTCATTAATATGAAAAAAATTAAATGTTAGAATGAAGCAAACCATTGATTAATAACAAAATCGTGGAACGGGTAAAAGTGTATATTATCGACACAATCTTTTGGTCGGAGATAATTATTGCATATTTTTTACTAAAGAAATTGATATATGTTTTTAGTAATTGTTGTTTTTTTTTCATGCTTGAGTCCACAATTTCTTTAAAATAAAACAACTTATAAATGTTTTACAAAGAAATTAACTATTGAGTGCCTTTGACTTCATAAAAATCATTCAATCTCGAAAACTATCAAGTTTATTCTTGCTGGTCCCGACCCGTCCATCAACACATATCAAAATGTATATTTTAGTCTCAAATTTTAAAGTGTTTATTACCACTTAGAATATTGGTCTCCGACATGTGCATTTAAGGTAAATATGGATAAGTGAAAATCATTAAAAAAAAAAGGTTAGGATCAAAATTGTCATGTTCCTAAAATTTAGAAATTAAGATAAACATTGTGGGATTGGACGGGACAAAAAAGAAACAAAGCCCAACCTACACAAATTAAGATTATAAAGTTCAAGAACGAAAAATGAAATAAGTTTAAGATGGTCTAAAATGAGATTTAAACCTTAAAAAAAATTATTTTTAATTAAACTCCCAACCCAGATCTTTCTATATATACACACATGCTACAACTCCCTCGTTTACTTTTATTTCTACCAACTCTCTTGTTTATTATTTCACCAATTTCTCTTTACACAAACTCAACCCTAACATTAATTAACTTCTCTTAGATTCTCTCATCAATTTCTCTTTTTTCACACACTTATCTTAGCAATTGTGATCTCTATATATGCATGCATACAGTCTCTTGCATCAATATTTTCTCACACTTATTTTTTTTTCAAATACTAATTTGATATGTAAAACTCCACTCCATAAATCCCAACTAATTAACACTGCTGTAATTGAATATCAAGTTCATTAACATGGAATTAATAAATTTATATTTTTTAACCTAGCTAATTCAAAACATTTCTAACTCATATATCTAGCTCCCATCCTTTTGTTTGTTCTGATTTTGCATTCTAGAATAATTAGAAACTGTTTACAATCAATTTTTGTTTCTCATCTAACCTTTAAAAAGGATTTTTAACCATAATCTAACTTTTAAAAACCCAAAAAAAATGTTTATTTTTAACCATAATCTAGTTCTTATCAAATGGTGAGCGCTAGAAGATTAATTAGTTCGTTGCATGTTGGATTAGTAAAAAGGCAGAAGTTCCCTATACCCTTTTTTACTTTTTGCAGTCCTTTCTGCAGCCATGCATTGACAAATCAAAACCCTAATATTTTTTAAACCCTAATGAAAAAAATAAAAAACTTCATTCACATAATTTCAAGATTATAATCAATCACTGAAGCAAAGTTCCTGAAGGAGTATATTCACTCCCAAGAAATTAAAACAATTTTAATTTTGAAAAACATCCAAAACCACACCATCTAGCTAGCCGCAAAGACTTGGTCATATCATAATAATAAAAACAAAAAAATAAAACCCCTCTAAACATGATATATAGTTAATAATTAATATTACACATCAAATTTATGGAAACATCTAAAAAACAAACTCATGAAATTGAAAATATCAAGTTTTATTGTCAGCGACTGACACTTCCAACAATGGAGAAAGACACAAGTTTGAATATAAGCGAAGCAAAATCGCCTCTATCTTTTTTACTCCATCAAAATTTCAAAATAAGGACAAGAAAAACAGAACAAAAAAGTAACCCTCGTTCTTGTCCAATTTATAAACCCCCACAAGAAAAAACCCAGAAACACCCAAATTCCATCATCTCATGCAAACATTGATCAATCGTGTAAAACCAATGGAGGGAGATGAATAGAGATGATCATGATCGAATTCCCACAGCCTCAAAAGGGATCAAATAGAATAGAATATATATAATGATGATAATTATAATCATATCATAAAATTAATGGCGATATTACGAACCAGCCGTGGGCGTGAGCAGCGGCGCATGCAAGGCAAGAAGGTGGAGAGATCCATTTCACAAGTCGAAGAAGAAGGGATCCGCGTAGTCCCAGAGAGATGGGATACAATCGTCATCATTGA
>NW_019104493.1:4237262-4266406 GCF_001995035.1 Momordica charantia | reverse complement strand
TTTTGGTTTAATATTGGTAAATTAGGAGGAGGAGGAGGAGAGGGATGATGAGGGTGAGAGGAGGAAGGTGAGTGGTCGTCCATAAAAGAGAAATGAGCGCCTCGTTCAGTGGGAAGAGAGAGAGAGAGAGAGAGGAGTTGAAAACTTGGGGGTTTGTTTCTGCGTTTTTCTGGTGGATGGGATCTCAGTTAATGGTGGAATAGGGCGGTGCTTTTGAGTGCATTTCCTTATATACCCAAAACCATAATTTTAATAATTAAATAAATAACAAAAGAGAAAGAAGCAGAGACTAGCTACGACTAGTAAATAAAGGAAAATAAATACATGTCGTCAGAGGGACTTTTCTTTCAGCCGATTTCTATGAATAGTGAATACCAATACATCTCCTCTCTCACTTTACTTTTGTGTTTTGTCTGACAAACTCGCAACCCACAACACACATTTAAATAACAAATACACTGTTACTAAACGTACACGCTCTCTCATACTTTCATTTTTACTTCTACGTTGTTAGTTGTTACTGTCTTCTTAGATCTTTTATTCGGTTGTCAATTTTATGTTACAAACGGGAAAACAAAAAAGGTTCAAGTTTGGTACTCTCAGTGTGATGTTCCACAAGCACAAGTACACATACGTAACTGCTACTATGTCAAAATAACCGGAACTCTAAAGTTATGTTTAAAATAATTAACCGCTACTACACCTATCAACAATATGCACAATTTTTTTCGGTGACCCATTAATATAGAAACTTCAAAGTTGAAACCACATCCCTTATAATTTGTTTTAAAATTTACAAGGGATGATGAGGTGAGGGGTGAATTTCAATGTTACCAAACAGTCATGAAATGACCAAAAGTTTATCAATGTCGAAATTTGAAGAGTATCATAAGTAACAAAGTAACCGTCTATTAAAACACCATTAACTACACTACCTGTATATTCTGCACCAAATATCTTGATTAGTAACTATACGATCTCCCAACTTATAACGGTAAGTATTCTATAAATACTAGAGGTAACACATCATTCTCAAGTATGCACGAATTTGATTACAACGATTGAGATTGACTTGGACTTTTGAGTGTTCGTTTCTGTTTTGGAGGTCCTAAATCCATTTATTGCGATTAAAAAATAAATTTCGCTTAAAACAAGGAATATAACATAAAAGAGACATTTTAAGCCTGCATCTAACCTAACTATCGTTGAGAAGAAGCTTGTTGAAATCTGATTGAGGAGAGTGTGCAAATAGCGAGGAGGATTCCCAGGTAGACAAGAACAAGTCATAAAAAAGTACAAGAAAATAATTATTATATGCTCCTTTAAATAGTATATCTTGACATACCACAAAAGAAATAAAAAATATATGTTCCAATAAAATGCATACTCGAGAGGATACGAATGATACATTAATAGGAAAATTCTGTGGAGAAGTTTTCGGTGGGGATATACTTTTTTATATATACAAGTGACAAATATCTTTAGGAGCTTAACTCTTTCAGTGATTCCCATTCAACTTTGACTCTAAATTTGACAGTATCAAACAAAACACAAAAGCCATATAATTTCTTTAGTTTAAATTTCCCTAAAAAAATTTGATAGTATCAATTTTTATTGTAAATTTTTAATTTCATCACACTAGACCTTAAACTTAAGATAATTGTTGAAATAAAATAATATTAATCTATTCTTTTTCGAATAATTAAATATTTAATATAGCCATCGACTTGAACTTAGCTCAACTCATCGCTCCAACTAAAATTCTCACGCAATTACTTTACTTATTTTGAAGAATATTTAATATTGCTGATTTCCATAAGTATGTATTCAAAATATAAAAATATTTAATAGGTAAGACTTTATTTGAGGGGAATTGCGATTGCCTATTGAATGCAACATTACGCCATGTAGAAAAAAGTCACCATATTGAACTTCCACAATTTTCAAGCCGACGATCCAATGGCAATGGAAGAAGTTACAAATTTGAGAGTTGATTGTTTTTATTATTCTTGACTTGGAAATTGAAGTATATTTATGGTTTTTTAGTACAATACGTGGGTGAGTGATCAAATTCACGACTTTTTTATTGGAGATACACGTCAATTACCGCTGAAATATATTTAGATTGAAGTATATTTATGGTTTAACTAATAACAATTTTGGTTTTGAAAAATCATGCTACTTATTAGTAATTTTTGTAAGTAGTTTCTAAAAATATTTTCAAAATTATACACTAGTTTTAAACTTAAGGGTCTGATTTATAATTTTTTTAGATTTATGTTTTAAAATTACATGCTAGTAAAAACCTAGGTAAATTTAAAATAATTATAAAAATCTAATTTTGTTTTTGAAAAGTGATCGATAGTAAAAAATATTTTAAAACGTAGTGACTAAGTAGTGATGCCTCTGTCTAAACGTTACTTGAATCTTGAAAAGTGAAAATCGAACAAAGAAGAACTCGTCTCCATTCAAAATTAACTCTCGAACAATATTATGCAGAAAGAAGTTTAATTCTATATCAAATTCATTATAATCATCTTTTTATATATATATTTGACTTTTTTGAAAAATATCGGTAAAGAAGTTATGTGATGTCGTAAAGAGGCAAATTTCAAAATTTGTATTGTAAACTTGTAAGTAAGATGGTGTAGAAATTGCTGGGTGGAGAAGTAATTATTTATTATCCATTTAAGATAAGACTTGAGAGAGAGAGGTTTGCTGATGCTGCCCTTATTGGGCTCTGTCAACGTCTCGTCTTCATCTCTATCAGTATCAATATTATTATTTTTTAAACTCTATTTTTCGTTGTCTGAATTATTCTTCCCCACGTGTATAATTATCTTATTAAAAATTTAATCACTGTTATTTCAATATGTTTCTTAAAAGAAATATTTTTTCACTTAAAAATAGTTAAAGGGATGTTTCATATCGTTTTGATTTTTGAGAAATTTCAATTCATACCATAAACTTAACATCTATTTTTTTTGAAATGTTACAACTTTTCTTATCTTACAAATATAGCATAATTAACATCTATTTTTTAAATATTTTTTGCATGACATTTAATTTTAGTTTAAACTTGATTTGAGTTATTAAAATTTTAATTATCAGCTATATTTTAAAATACATGTTTGCACCTTCATTCATGTAAATACTTCTTTTTATCATCTTTTTTAATGATTTTTTTAAGAATTAACTACTAATATAGTTTTTAAAATTATCCAAAAGCAAGTATACTTCAATATATCTTCAATCTCTGTAGCTCCCAAAATTTATTTGATTAAATAAAAAAATTACAAATAAATTATTTTAAAACCAAAATTTCTTTCACAATTACATGCGTGTATTAATTATTTACTTTAAATGAATAAATATAATTTCATGGAAGAATAACAAAATAAATAAAATTACAATGGGTAACAGACCCCGCCACATTTACAAATATAGCCACGTAAATTCTTTTTACAAATATGATAACTTTAAAGGGTGAATTTTTATACTTATCTACCAGTGATAAACGATAAATTAATAGACATACTAAATTGAGATATTTCGATGAATTTAAAAAAAAAGGAGTTTGTGTTTGTAAATCCTTTTAGCTCTGCGGTATGTTTTGTTATTATTTTTTCGATTAATATTGAAAATTTGACAACCCGCTATTTTTATATTTTAAAATTCTTTTCTATTAATTGTTAAATATAGGTTATTACTAATTGTAACTTTTAATATTTTCTTATCGTAATTGGTAGAGGCGTAGAAATTGGAGGAATATATCTGGTCTGGATGGCTCTCTCTTTAAATTTGTGGATATTTTTGACCATAAAGCTGTTGTTGACTTCATTTACAATTACTGTTCATATACAGAATGTCGGCGGGTTTTATTCAAAATATTTCGTAAATGTGTAAAAAAAACTACCATTTGACCCAAGTCAAACTTTTTTTCATTTTTGTATGTGATATAATGAATTTAATTAAACAAGTCTCTTCAAAATAGCAAAATATTTAAATTTTAGTTTAATCTAATCATTTAATCTTCCTTTTTTTCTTTACAAATCAATTTTTTCAATTTAGTTATTAATATATATCTGCAAATGGTAAGTGAACGATATTGTGCAATTTAATAATTTATATATGTTTTTTTTAATGAAGTGGTTTAAATTTACCATTTTTAAGAGATTTCAAAGATAGATAATAGTCAAGTATTTTTTTTTTGTTAAAATTGGCAAGTTTTAAGATATTTATTTAATGGTCAAGATAATATACACTGGTTTGCTAGAATTGACGAGGTTCATTAATTTGTTAGAGGTTCATTTTCATTACTATTGGCAAAACTTATAGTATGTTCACTTTCATTTGCTTTGGAATTAGGGGTGAATTTAATTAAAGTCTAAATAAAAGCACAAATTACCGTATTTATTTAAGTTTTTGGTCTAATTTAATAAAATTAGAAATTATTTTAGTACATTAGTATTAAGATAAAAATTTAACCTTCAATTTTTAAAAAAGAAGTAGGTATAGACAATTCACACATTGACATATGTATAATGGGAATATACATCTTTGGATGACGCCAGCATCACGAGTACCATCTGCAGCACTCAAGGGACCTGAACAAGAGCAGGTTACCTTGAAAAAATGGATGATTCGTCTTGATAAACTAATTAAAATTTGAAATATTTTATATTTAATAAAATATATTGAGGACATGGAAATATTAAATATAAAATTATAAATAAAAAACAACTAAGAGAAGTCAATCAAATCCAATAAATAAGATACACATAATTTTTTCTGAGAGGAGATTGAAGGTTTGATATTCTACTAAAACAACGAGATCGGCCAAAATCAATAAGCCATAAGAGCCACAACCTTAAGTTAAGTTAAGTGAAGATTAAAAGTTTGATATTCTACTCAAAAAATGAGATTTGGCCAAAACCAATGAGTCAAAAGAGCCACACTCTTAAGTTTATAATAGCTATGAACTACTCATCTAATTGGCAATTTATTTTGAGATGGAACCTATGAATATTAATAACAAGAAGAAGACAAAAGTGAAGTAACAAAAAGGGGAAAGATAAATAATGTTTGGATTTTTTTTTAGCAACATGTGAAGGTGGAAGTTTGAAGGTATGACATCTTGGTTGGAAATATAATCTTGGTTAAAAAATACATTTGATACTTTAAGATGGTAAGAATTTAGTTCCTATCATTAAACATTCCGTTAATATTCAACAAAAATATTATGTGGCTACCACCTAAGATTTATGTGGATAAATTAAAGGGTTATTTGTACAGTATTTAAATCCTTATTAATTTTAAAATATATTGACTAAATCGTCATTTTTAAAGGTTGAAGGACTAAATCATTACTTTAATAAAAATATAAAATTCTAATTATGTTCGGTAAGAGCATGTGGATGTGAGCTATCAATGGTAATGCTAATGGGGGACACCCTCAGTGCCTCGGTACTCTTAACTTCTCAAAACCCCCTCCCCACTTTAGCCCCACATTTATTTATTTATTTTTTCTTCTTTTTCTTTTTAATTTTGAGAGTTGGAGTAGATGAATTAAAATGAGAGTTAAACCGAGAAAGAAGACTTTTACACTAATAGATTAACCACCGATATTTAATGGAATGAATCCGGAGTTCAAAGTTCTTAATTAAAATTTTGCTAAATTTAGAGATTAACCAACCGACCACTATCATTAAATTTACTAATTTTGTAATTGAACTTTTGTTAATGAAAATATTAGGTTTAGTGTAGAATATTTATTGCATTGTTTTGTTTTGTTGCGGATTTGGATTGTAGTTGGTGTTTATCGTATTTCTTTCTTTATTTCAAATCAGTCTTATCCGATTTCGTGAATGGGAAATAAGGCCTGGTCTTGGAGGGCCCAACAAGATTTCGGGCCCAATGTCATTTTCCTGGCCCAATGGTTTATGGTTTCAGACAACAAGTCTCAATCCTATTGTTTCGACCCCGTTTCGTTACTTGTTGCACTTGATGTTTATTATTTCTACTTTTTTTTAAAAATATTCTCAAAATAATTTATAAATTTTAAAAACAATCAAACAAATTTCTTACTTTTGTTATTGTTTTCAATTTATTCCCAAAACATAAATAAAAATATTGTTTTATCTTTTTTAAATGCATGGGTGCGCAACTATATAATTTTACAATTATAAAGAAATAGAAACGAAAGTAAACAAAGCATATGCTCCTCTTTCAAGTTTCATTGAATCTATTCAATCAGCAAACCCATCCCAATTAAAGCCAAGCCATTTACATCCACCCATTTTCCTTTTCTTTTTCCTAATGATGTTGCAGTTTCACATAAACTATGATGCATTATTGATGAATTCTTCAAGATATGAATTTAAAAGAATCATGGAAGGCTAAGAAATAATGCGAGCATGCGTGAAACAAATAATGATAAAACTTTTTTCTCTACCATTTTACCTAAACTAAGACGAGTTTAGTAAAAGAAAAATATTGTTAGCACCTAGCTTACCCCTACTATTGTTCCCTTTTTTTTTAATCTTGAAAAATAAAAAAAAATTCTCTCTTTTATCAATGTAGTTCAAGTTTTTGTTTTTTTTTTTTGAATTCAAGGGGGAGGGAATTCAATCCAAAGATATATATGTTAGCATGCAAATTCTCTGTTTGATTTCAAGTTAAAATGAATTTTAATCTTAATCGCCAATTTTTTAATATATATATATTTTAAAGACATTTGAAAATTATGAAACAAAATATAATAACCAAAAGCTAAGAAGTTATATATTAAAAAGAAAATTCTCCTCTTTGAGAAGGAAAAGTGAAATAATAGATTATCTTCATAATTGTCAACTCTAATTTTTACTAATGAAAAAAAAGGAACCGAACCGTTGAATTGAACATAAAACAAACATAACATCTCTACATAAATATATTATGTATTGTGAGAGATCTTAAGGCGATCAGAAAAATCATATATCATTTAAAACAACAAGGATTACTGATTAAGTTAATGAAAAGGGAACTGTTTTCATATTCAAAGGTTGCATCCAATTCTAATTCTTCACTTTCTACTGCACTTTAGAATCCACAAGAAAGACACAGATAATTAAATGAAAAGGGAAACTGTAAACTTTCTCATTCTTCACTAGACTTCTTCGTTTCATAGCTGATTCTTCATCCTTCAAATTAGAATTCTCTCAATTATAATATAATAGCCAAATGATTTCAATCACCCATCTATGATATTAAAATCCCACGAATTTTCTAATGTTGTATCGAGTAGAGACTAGGACAACCAAATATAAAAAGGAAAAGAAAAATCTCAATGGGAATTGAGTTGGGATTGAATTCTTTATACAGAAACGAAAAGGCAAAAAGAAACTGATCACAGAAACTGAGAGATGAGAAAGTTCAAGCTTTAAATGGATAGGGAAAATGGGTGAAGTCACATAAATACCCCAATTGGGTGATTTCAGATGAACTCTGACTCTGACCAGCGATGCTGAATCCACCATAAGACATATTAACAACACAATCGTCCAAAACACCCGAGGAAGAACAAGAAGCCGAAGAAGAACAAGAGTTGTTATTAGTATTAGAATTATTAGCATAACGAGCGAGACGAGCTCTGGCGAGGGCCAGATCATGCTGAAGCTCCACCATTTTGGTCTGCAACAGAGCAATGGCGCCTATGCAGCCGTAAACAGGGTCCCTCAGCCGCGCCTCTGCCTCATAAGCCAGCGAGTTCACCGTGTCCTCCCTCTGCTCCTCCGGCACCTCCGTCAGGATCTTGCTCACGTTGCTGGCCCCGAACACTTTGTGAACTTTGGCGAATTTCTTTGGCTCGTCGGACCGGAAATACGGCGCGAATATGCAAGTGGCCGTGCATCGTCTCTTCAGCAATTTGCAGGCTGCACAAGAAGATGAAGAGCGTGTCTCATGGCAACCTCTCATCCCTGCTCTGCTGCTTCTTTCATACTACGTCGACTAAAAATAATGTCATCGTCTTTATATAACGCGGAGTGAAGAAGGAAGGAGAGGGGCAATATGTCTTAAATCTTTCAAAGAAATTATATGAAAGTTTGAAGGTGTGGTCCTATATAAAGTGTGATTCTTTGGGCATTAAGTGAGAGATAAGATGATGGTGTGGTTAAGATTAGAATTTAGAATAATAAGGGGGAGATGGGGCCGGAAATGGAATGGAAAATGGGGTTTGAAGAGTAGAGGGGGAGTGAGTAAGTGCAGAATTTAAAGGTTGAAAGAGACAATTCAGAGGGAAAAAGAGGAAACACTTTTAATTGTTTTTCAGAAGTGGGAATTGAAGAACATGGGGTAGCATTATTTGTGTTCCTAAGTTAGGATGAGACATCATGTTTGATACATAAAGTAAGATATAGATGATCTGTCTGAAGAAAGTTTAAAAAAGGGAAAAAAATCCAATGAAAAATAATGTAAAAGAGAGAAAAGAAAAAAAAAACCCCATTCAACCAGAAAGTTGGTTTTCAACTTAATGGTGTGATTTGTGAAAATGATGGTTTCGGAATCTGCAAAGAGAAAAAATGCCCTACCCCTTTAGTACTCTCTAAGTTTTCTTTTGTACATCTCTCATAAAAACCTCTCTCTATTCTCCCTTCATTATTTTTGGTGAAACAACATATTCATATGGTTAATTTCATGTGGGCTTTCTTGAAAGTTAAGGTATTTCCCCACCCAAAAGGCAAGAAGAAGAAGAAGAAGAAGAAGAAGAAGAAGAAGAAGAAGAAGAGTATCAGCTTGATCTGCCATTCTCAATGAAGATAATGAAAAGCTTTCACATTGGTTATAAGGGGATAAAATGAAAACAGCAAGGCTGAAGGAAAAGAACAAGAAAAAGGAAATGAAAGATCAAAAACCATAATTCAACAAGGGGTAATTATGAAGGGATAAAAACAGTCGCATCAAACAAAATGTTGGGGTGGGGATTGGGAAAGAGACAAAGATGATAATGGTATTCACAGAACCCACTTGCTTAAAAATGGTCGTCGTTTTCCTCAAAGCAGAGTTTGAAGAGAGAGAGATAGAGAAGGGGTTTTGTTGCAGTTTAGGCAATGGAAAAAGAGGGAATTTGGAGAAATGATTTTGATTGGCGGAGCTTGGAAAGATGGGCCGGCCCAATAATTATTGAAGATGATAATTTCTCTCTTTTTCTCTCTTCACTCTCAAGTCTCTAACCTTTTATTAAGGTTGAAATTTTGTTGCTCACTTGGTTGGGGATGTTGGACTGTGGTCTCTGTCTTGGAGTAGTTTACTGTAACTCTTCTTTATGGTGCCTTACTCCCCTCCACTAATTTCCAATTCGATCATTAAAGTAGGCCCCATTGTTTGGATTGCATTTGTACGGCTCACAATTCTGTAGGGTCCTTAATAATTAATAATGGAGAGAGAGAGAGAGAGAGCAGTGAAATTGTGCTTCACATGGGCCTGAGTTTATCAATATTGGGCTGGTTGTGACAGATCTGACCCTAATAGTAAGCAATTGGGCTTTTCTCATGAAGCCCACATTGAGAATAGTCAACCCACTTGCATATAGATCCAGGGAGAAGTTCCAGTCTAGTGGCTAGAAAGGTTTGATTCAGTAGTGACTTTTCTTTTTTCCAATGAGAGAGAACTTGTACCCTTTTAGAAGAACCAAAAGCTAAAGAGGTAACATGAGCAAATCATAATTATTTTCATTATTCAATCTCGTAGAAAAATATAACTAAGAAAAAGGCATGTTTGCCAATGTTCCTGACCTTGACAAAAATCAAAGGAATGATCAGTAATATGTCTTATTTATCAAGAGAAGTAAGCAATGGCCATCAAAATCAGCACTGCATATGGGGAAATGGTAAAAAAAACCAGTGATGACCATTCAGAACAAGCAAGAGAAAAATGGAAGCAATTTGAATTGTTAATTGCAGTCATGCTTTGGACTATATATCTGAAATTCCAAATAGATTATAAAAAAAGGGGCTGACCCATTTTTTTGTTCTTAGAAAATGACCATCGTTTGGGGATCTTATGAGCTAAGTTTTCAATACTCCCTATTAAGAAACTTCCAAAAACACAGAGTTGAATATTTGCAAGACGACTTTGAGAGGAGACTGCCCACAAAGTTTGACGAGGTTAACTTGATGCAACTGTTGCATAGGCTTCAAATATAAAATTAATTTGGGATCTGACTATTTTGAGGAGGCAGGAGATTGCTCCAAGTGGCAGCAACCCAGAAGTTCTCCTATTGTCCATACTCTGCCAGACAAACAGAAACTGCCAAAACCCCCCCCTTCCAATTGGTATTGTATCTTTTCTCTTTCCCAATGAAATCAGATTGAAATTTTTCAAATGAATATTTTATTTTTCACGTTTGAAGGAGTTTTGAAGTTTTCCTCCTAGTAATCTATGTCTGACATGATGTAGTGTTGATAAAAACTATGAACAGAGTCTATCCATGGAGTGAGAATGGCCATGGATGTTGCTCTTTCCCCAGTGATGGCAGCTTCAGGCTTTTTGCCTTCTGGGTCTCTGCTGCAATCACTGATTCTCCTATCCAATGAAGTTGCTTCTGAGGAGAAGGCTCCTTTTGTACAGGCTAGGATTCTCTCAACCATGAGAAGAAGAATCAAGCTTCTTGCTTTCTTATTTGAAGAGGTTCAGGAATCAAATTGTCAACTTCCTCCATCTTCCATTCTCTGTCTCACTGAACTCTTTTCGGTAATCCGAAGAGTTAAGATTCTGACACAAGACTGTGAGGAAGGAAGCTGTCTGTGGAGCTTACTACAGACTCAGTTCATTTCCAATCAGTTCTATCTGCTAGTGAAGGAGATTGGGAGGGTACTTGATATATTACCTCTCAGCTTGCTTAAATTAACAGATGATACAAGAGAACAGGTGGAGCTTCTTCACAGTCAAGCTAAGCGATTGGAGTTTTCAGCCGATCCACGAGAGCTTCGGAGAAGAGAAGAGCTTCTTCAACTAATGAACAACAAGGACAGAAACTACAAGAACAAAGGTTTGGCAGAAGTGGGAAAAGTCAAGGAGATTTTCAATAGTGTTGGGCTGAGAAGCCTAGTGGACTGTGATGAAGAAATTTCAAAACTAGAGGCAGAAGCTCTGAAGCAAGCAGGAACAGGTGGATTAATTGTGGTTTCAAATATAAATAATATCATTTCCCTAGTTATGCATGCCAAATCAGTGATCTTCAGTACGAAAGAAAATGAGAATGCTGGAGAAAAATTCAACTTACAGTTTCAACACTCACACAAGCATTTAGATCAGTCATCTTCTTCCCAATCGTTGGTTCCAATTCCAGACGATTTTCGATGCCCCATTTCACTAGATTTGATGAGAGACCCTGTAATTGTATCATCGGGTCATACTTATGATCGTAATTCGATAGCCCAATGGATTGACTCAGGGCATCATGTATGTCCCAAGAGTAACCAGAGGCTAATTCATATGGCCCTCATACCAAATTATGCACTCAAAAGTTTGATGCAACAGTGGTGCCATGAAAACAACGTTAATTTGAATGAATCAACAAAACCATTTTCTTACTCTGATCTGGAAAGAAGCAACAGCAAAAGATACCTTTCAGAGGAGCCGGTCGATCACATTTCCGTGTCCAAAGCAGCTTCCGACGCCGTCAAAATGACAGCCGAGTTTCTGGTGGGAAAACTTGCAACTGGGTCACCAGAAATTCAAAGACAAGCGGCGTATGAACTCCGGTTACTAGCAAAAACAGGAATGGATAACCGACGGATAATTGCAGAGGCAGGAGCGATACCATTTCTAGTGACATTGTTGAAATCCGGCGATCCAAGGATCGAAGAAAATGCTGTGACTGCATTGTTCAACCTCGCAATCTTCAACAACAACAAGATCCTGATAGTGGCAGCGGGGGCAATAGACAACATAACACACATCTTAGAATCGGGGAAAACAATGGAAGCAAGAGAAAATGCGGCAGCAACAATATTTAGCCTAACCATGGTGGATGAGTTTAAAGTAACAATAGGAGCGAGTCCGAAAGCCATACCAGCACTGGTGAGGCTACTGAAAGAAGGCAATTCAGCTGGGAAACGAGACGCCGCCACCGCACTTTGCAATCTAGGCCTTTACAATGCGAACAAAGCCAGTATTGTAGTCGCTGGGGCAGTGCCATTACTGATCAACTTGCTGACGGATGACAAGGCAGGCATCACAGATGACGCCTTGCAGGCGCTCTCTCTGGTTTTGGGTTGCTCTGAAGGGCTGCAGGAGATAAGAAAGAGCAGAGTTTTGGTGCCCCTGCTCATTGATCTTTTAAGATTTGGATCTCCAAAAGGGAAAGAGAGTTCAATTACACTCTTATTGGGGCTCTGCAAAGATGGAGGAGAGGAAGTTGCGAGGCGTCTGTTGATAAATCCTCGAAGTATCCCTTCTCTGCAGAGCTTGGCAGCAGATGGATCACTGAAGGCTCGAAGGAAAGCTGATGCATTGCTTAGACTGCTTAACAGATGCTGCTTTCAATCTCAGCCATGTTGAATGGGACAATGTAGATAAAATACTGCAGAAGTAAATATTTGTGCAAACTCTAAAGATGAATTTACAGGTTTTTTTGGTTTGTTGATTGAAAGATTGACCTCACCAATAAATCTTCTTTTTACCTCTCCTTTTTTCACCTCCTTCCATTGAGAAGGTTGCGAACAAATTTTGTTAGCTTTCTTTCTTTACTCCGTGTTTCAGCCCATGATCTTCTCATCAAGTTGTGGACCACTTTCTAGCTACTTTTAGAAACCATGGGTGTTCTTTTAGCTGGTTCCTCGTGAAGCTCCGTTTTCAACTGCTGTTTTCTCTACGATGAAAAATGAAAGTGTAACGCAAGATTTCCATAAATTTGGGGGAAGAGACGAGATGAGGAGAAAGGATAAGCAGCAGCTTAACAAGAACTTATAATTGAACACGCCTGGACTAAGAGAAGAGGCCACATTATGAGTTTCTTAATGAACTACATATACTTTTGAAGTATGTTAGCAGATAATTGCAAGTTCAACACAAATACTTGAATAATTCATGAAGAATGGAGCTTTCAATTTCATCATGGAATCCGATGCAAACAACTTCATTACTCAACATCTATATCTTTACATTTAATTTACAGGAATATACAAAAAAAATTGGAGATTTTTTTGGGGGTGGGGGTGTGGAAGAATGAAAGTGGTTAACTTCTGTTTAACCAAACCAATCTGCACAGCTTGATTATTCTGAAGACCATCTGTGAACAAGCATTCACAAAGGGCATAGTGAAGTTATTTCATCGGCAACCTATAGCTCCACATAATCCAGCTTGATATGAGAATCCTGTATTTTGTAGTTCCAGCACCAAGTTCCGGTATCCACCTTATCAAGCTCAATGGGATCTAACTGAGCTTCAAAACCTGAATAGTTGGAAAAATCAAGAATGAGCATGATATTGCGTACCCAACTTATGAAAAAGGTGACATCTAATGCATCTCTTTCGCTTTATTCTTAAGAGTGAAAAAACAGCTATTTGCGAAAAATTACAAAGCTAATAGAATCCACCTGAAGTTCCTGGTGCTATTTTCAGTTTGTAGCCATCTGGAACTTCAAATACATGATTACCCTGCAGAACATGAACATGAAAATTCAAAATGTGCTTGGTATTTAACTTCAACCACTCTGGTTCATTTTAAATGATCCGATATTCACGTTTGACAGTCACTAAAGTAGACGGCTGGATTATTCAATCTATAGAAAGTTCTCTGAATCTTGTATGG
Source organism: Momordica charantia (assembly GCF_001995035.1). The sequence continues at coordinate 4,252,610 of NW_019104493.1, read as the reverse complement.
GTTTGTAATCAGGTCTTAGTAAACGCCCAGTTCCTCCAATAAGTAATTTTGTCAGTTCTACAGTTTATGAGAATGAAATGTTGTAATTCATATAGAACCAAACCTGTAAAACAACATTCATGGCCTCAAATTCAGCATTTCCATGCAAAATGATCTTGCATCCCTCAGACCGCTGCACCTCGAGCTTCCAGTAAATATTGTCTTCAGCATTCCAGACAATTCCTTTATTCAGCACCTTGACATTCTCCAATTTACATCTTCCACACCTAACCAGATGAACACGCTCAGAACCAAAACAATAATTGTCAAACAAAATAAATTTTAGTGCAAAAAGCATAAAGACCTTTGTCCATAGTGGATTAATGATTCACCGTTTTCATCAATCTTCAATGAGCCCATGACATTTTCAGCCAGTACAATCAGACTCCCATCAAGCTGGAACCGGAGGAACTAGATCAGCTTCATTAATTCACTTCGCAAGTGCATGTTCTTGGTGTGCAAGAACATATGTTAGACTTGTGTAGGGACAATCCGTCCCCAGCTAGATTTGAGTATCATACCTGAACATTCCTCCACAGGAACTCCGCAACCTCAACTTGCAATTCAGAGCCCTCTGATATTGAACCTCCAGAGAACTGAGACATGATATATCGTATAATGGTTACAACTACCTGTGAAATATGCAACTGAAAACTATATCTACCCAAACCAGGTAAGATCATTTACATATCTCAATAGTACTATAATTTCACAAACATAAAACTACACTTAGAACTGCAGGTAAACCTCAAAATTACAGTTGAGGGCAAAGTATAAGTAGGCGATATCATTACAGGGAGAGAGTAGGGATACACTCATAGACAATGATGTTAGTAATAATCGAAAACTGGAAACATACCTTCTGTCTAGCAACCTCCCAAAGTGGGCCAAGTGCAGGATGTAGAAGGATGAGATATGGTGGCCCAGAATCAACATATTTGTTGTTACCTTCAACCTGCAATAAGAAAATTAGTTAATCAAGAACAGAAATAGGAGAAGGTATTCAAACCTTGCAAGCAGAAAGAAAGAGTAACGAAATTTTAGGGTATATTTAGAAGACATGTTTAAAAGTAGTGACAATTTTTTTTTATGGAGAGAACTTGATAAAATTTACTGTTATTATTAATTATTTTTTTCTAAACTAATAAATGAAAACACAAGAGAAAAAGATATCTTTCTTAATCATTTTTAAAAGTAGAAAACAGTTTTTAAAGGTTAATCTACAAAATTAAGAGTACATCCTAATACCCACAGTAAAATACTGTTCGCTAGTTTGAAATTAATATGACATACCACAGGAAGTTCAATATTACATGGTGATAGAAGATCACGTGCATTTCTCAAGATATCCAAAAGCGAACCATCTGGAGTCTGCACAAATTAAAAAATTCAGCATGTGAATTATAGAGAGAGAGCGAACATCAGGTTCAATCATTTATCTCTTAGGAAATTTCAAACATATTTCATGCCACTCTCCCCCAGGAATATTCAGAACTTGGTTACACAGATTAGGATATCAAGAGTTGTCCAGGTACACACTATTGCATGAAGAGTTAATCATCTAGCAGGAAACTTTCAATCTAATCTCAATGTTAAAAAGATCATCACATAAACAACCAACTAATTTTTTTTTTTTGGATAAGAAACTTTCATTACCTGGTGTAGAAATGAAAGTTTTTTGGATAAACAACCAACTAGAAAGTATTACCTGGTGTAGGGACGCACTGTCCTGCTTTCTTTTCCTTTTAGCCGAGGATGTGACCCTTCTTCGCTCATTGTACACAATGAAAGTCCCCAGTATGTCTGGTGATATATGCCCATATCATGAATGAAAATGACAGACGATAGATAATGATGTTTACATTTACAATCAAACAAAAAGGTAGCATCAATACCTTCTACATCGTTATAACATCGAGATGAACTTGTTTTAAAGAAGCTATCAGCAATGTTTTGCATTGTGCATTCTAGTCGACCTCCAGGAACACTATTACGGTGCACAAAAGAGAAATGAGTTTATCATGAAGATGGAATGATGCAATCATTGCATAAAGTAATTCTGACATTAAAACTTTGCAGTTTACATTTGATCAAGTAAAATATGTCAAGTAACAACTTAAGAACCAACAATTCGTTGAATCACATACCTATGCTTTCTTCCAAAATGGTCAAGATATGTAACAGGCTTTTTTAAATTTAGCACCATTCCTGGCAAACTCTTTTCACTATTAGTTGACACCACAGACTCCACAGAATGTAAATCCACGTATAAGATGTTTGTATTGGCAGGGAATGGCTCCTGCAGACTAGAACAAATAAACAAGGTTAGCTTATTCTGACCTATACATTATTTCGTTAAGAGATAACCAAAGAACTAATATCAAGCGCAAGCTCCAATGTAGAACAATGGCCACCAAAATGTTGACATCATGGGTGCATCATTGAGGACTTCCAAATTGATAATTAATAATATCTTTGAGACTTAAAAGAAATTGAGAATATGACACACTGCCAGAGGGTGTTGAAATTATTCACTTGGTGACCAATTCTTTGCAGTAAATTCTTTAAAATTTCCAAAGAATTATATACTTACACACAAGGATTGTAGTCTTCTGCTCAGTTACCCCTCCCCCATAAAAATGTTAAATTAATAAAATTGAATTAGACTAAAAGATCAAAAAGATTTGAACAGATAGAAGATATCCACCTGACTGTGGAACTAGGTCCTTCTGTGATCCCATACTTGTCAAACTCAGTGTACTCAATGCATGACAAACCGTATTCCCACATCCCATCAAGATTCTTCTTCTCAATCAGAACATTGATTCCTTCTGTAGCGCCTGCAGTCCTCTTACAAGATGCAAAGCCTAGTTTCTGCAACCCATAAAATTTTGATGATCAGGATATGAAGAAATGGACCAGGTCTCAATTCCATATAAGTTCAATCTAATGAAGGGTACAATTTTCCAAGAAGTTAATAATCAATAAGTTTGGGGAGAAAAAAAATATTCAGGTTTATAAAACAATGTTCGAGAAGATATTAGGAGACGTAAATTTCATTCTTTCTCAGCACTGTAGATTAATGATAATTGATAACCATACATTATCTTAGAGATAACTGATTGTGCATTATGCATAATGTCATATATAGTTAAAAGACAGTTAAAGAATTCCAACATTTATGAGTATGATAACTAGACAATTCAAAGAATTAGCACTTAGAATTGCAGAACTAAAATCACGTTTGAGATGCGTTAATGCAAGTCTATAGATATCAAACTTATATACAGAATCCAACGGTGCAAATTCATGCACCATATTGTGCATACAACTTATGCTATGAGGTGACATCAAAAGCCATCCACAGGCTTTAATAGGCCAACAGAGTAGCACCACCTTGCATAGAAATGAAGTTTTGAGCGAAAAGTTGAGGCTAATCCTCTAGCAAGTATCTTATTAGGACATGATCGTAAGCTCCACATCAAACACAGTTGACTACCACTCGCAAAACTGGAATGAGAAGTATATTTGTTGTTCTAGCTTCAAGCTTACCTTTTTGTTCCGCAATCCAATTCCAGACAAGGCCAATAGGGTCAGATCTGTAGCTGCCACGACATTACTACAAGGTCATTAGAGTCTACATCAAGTATAAGGCACCAGTTATACATAATTAAGTAATTTAACTCACAATAACTATATCTTACCTTACTTGCCTAACCGTAGCACCTTTTCTTCCATGATCATAAAACCACTTGAAGATACCTTTATCACGTGCAAGCTTCCATATAACACCATGACCACCAGGCTTGCATATAGGAGCAAAAGGTTTTGTAACTAACCATAATCCATCATCTGCACCAATGGCAGGAACCAGAGGCTGCAAACATGCAGTAAACAAGAAATGTAAGAGTTAACGACCTTTAGAATTTCAAAAATAAAAGGAAATTAAAAGTGAGAAATTTGATCTTTCCACATTAGAATTAGTATGACTTTTATCTGAAAATTTCTCATAAATAAACCTGTTCAAAGAGTTGGAAATTTGACCGACCCCTTCCAAACCATCCAAGTCTTTCACAAAGAGACATGATCCTTTTGTGGTTATTCTTTGCTGAACTTGTCATGATTGCGACAGGTGTAATACATTGCTTCCCATAGATCTTGTTGTACAAGAATTCTCTAGCCTTGGATAAAAAAGTTGAAAAATTAAATGCATATGAATCCGATCATTTCCAATCAATCATTAAATGCCTATTAATTATTTGAATCAATCAGACCAGATACCTGAAGATCTCTTATAAGACCTTCCAATAAAGTCCTACCACAATAAGAAAGCATTGCAGCAGGAAGACACTCTCCTGTTTCAGGATCTACCAAACCAAGCCTATCAGCAGCACCTCCCAAAGGATAAATCTCACCCAACTCGGGTAAACTCTGAAAAGGAATAAAATCTTATAAAATACAGTTCAATATATTTCGTTTATTATTTTTGTCTTAAAAACTATTGCCCCAGCTGTTAACCTCAATTCCCCACAATGCTGCTTGAGATGCATAATCTATATTTTGAGAAAGATCAGGTCCATTGGGTGAATGAATCTCCAAAAATTCACATTCCATTGCTTGATTTTTTTGTCCAGACCAATTCTTTGGATATCTTTCAGGTTTTGAACAGGTAAGAAGCTCTAGAACTTTAATCTGATACCTGCATAAGAGCATTCATTTCAAAATAGTGATTTATATCTGCCAAGTTATTTTGACATTGCAACAGTATTAGAAATTCTTCCCTGGCTAATGCGCATTCAATTTCTCCCAATATTTTTCAGCAATAACTAAAGGTTTAGCTCCAACATTGTGATGAGTACATCTTTAATGAGCTCCAATATTGAAAATTCAAGAAGAACAAACCATTTAAAAGATATTTATTCTTATCTAGGCCTGAACACCATTTTTTTTTCTTTTAATGAAAGATCACTATTTGAACAGGACTATTAATGAATGGAAGAAAGGCAAACCACCAGTTCCGTGATTTCAATCTAATTGACACGAGTCTAAAAAGAACTGCAATTTTAATCCATCCTTCATGAACCGGTGACGGCCAAAACTTGGAATGATAAAATGTAAATTTCACATGTAAAGCAGAAAAAATCGGTAGGCTTGACGAGCATATATTGGAACAGGACAGCTGTAGTTGAAGTAAATTAGGCCATAATTGAGAACTCACCCGATGATTCCTCCAATGCAATCGTAAAATTTTTCGATTTCTCCTAAATCCATCAAGAGCTTCTTCAAGTCCCTAAACTCTTCCTCCTCCATAACCGTTTCCCCCTTCCCATAGCTCTCACCACCACCATTGCCATTTACATCCAACTTCTCAATCATGTCCACCAAAGAATAAAGCGCATGCTTCACCACACCCCTCGCCGTCTCAAATTCACCCTCCACAGACTCAATCCCTAAACTAAGCACGTGTTCTTGCCCCGCCGCAACCAAACATTTGAGCAAGAAACACTCGTAGAGTTCCAAATTGAGCGCAGGAAAAACCCTATAGAACCAGTTTCGGCGGGAATTGAAGAATTGTTTCACTCTGGAATCACGGTCAATCACTTTCAACTTCTCCTTGACGCTCTTCCGAGCAGAGAGCTTAGCACAAAGAGTTCTCAGCCGAAGAATCTCCTGTTGGAAACCATATTCCGGAGCTGGTGGCGCGTACTCAAGCGGAGCTGTGGAGACCCGAGGTATATGCAGGGAACGAGAAGAGGAAGAAGCAGCAGCATAGGAAGAAGACGAAGAGAAGTGAGAGGAAGGGAGAGAGAGGAGAGGTCTAGTGAGGCAAGGTGGAAAATACAAGGTTTTGGAAGTGAAGGAGAGAGGGAAATGGTGGTTATGGTGAAGCACAGGCGTCGCCTGCGCCATTGTTGACAGCAGAGAGAGGGAGTGTGAGAATTTTGCAGAGGGAACTGAAATTAAAATTGAAAATGGAGAAGGGATAAGAAAAAGATGCGAGAGGCATATGCTTGGGTTGAAGGAGATGGGAGAAAAAGGGGAGAGAAGCTGTAACCGCCAACAATATCTGGTTGGGGTTGAGGAGTGAAGAAGAGCAACTGAGGTGGCGCCAAACAATGGACCTACTTGTCAATGTGCTCTCTCTAGATCCGTCCGTCCACATATATGGGATCTTTTAGGAAACAAAATGTAACACGTTTTTTACATACCCTAATCCGTGTAGTTCATTAATTTTTTTTTTATTATTTTTTTTAAATGTTTCATTTAGTCAATATTAAGGATGGCAGAAAAAAATCCGTGGAATCCAATCTCCACGGATACCCAACCCAATCACGGTCAAACCAAGTATTCTTAGTTGGACTTGGGATCTCTATTTACTGCCATCGAGTAGGGGTTTTTAAAAATATTTATAAACTTTCTAAAAAATATTAAAAATAAAAAAATAAAAATAAATATATATCAAGGACGAGGAACCCATCCTTGATTAGGGAATCCCGTCCGGTCCTCGCCCCAAGAATTTCGGGGACGAGAAGGGGGATGAGGGAAAAAATCCACAACGGAACGGGGATGGGGATGGCCCCCCCGATCCCACCTCACTCCGTTGCCATCTCTAGTCAATATAACTTAGAAAATATTCCGGTTAATTATTGTACTTTTGAAATATTTGTTTGGATGTTTATGTTTATACCTCTAAAAAGTGATCCCATAACTCATATTATCGGGTATTCTCGTTATCGCTTTTCCTCTAAGATTCTCTCTCTTTCATTACATCATTAATTCAATCTATAACTACTTTTTTCTCCTACTATTGTTGTCTTTTTTTTTTCATTTTTATTGTTAATCTCTCTACTTTTTAGATAGACCTAAATTATTAAATGTACCATAACTTATTCGTTTAAGTTTTTGGGTTAATTGATGGTTTATCATAAAAAAAATTATTTATTACTTGGATCTAATTTTCAGCTTGAGGAATTGACATAACGAATGTCTTTATCCCCTTAATTGATAATTATATCTATCTGAAGGTGAATATCTTTTTCCCTATCTCTCTCCTCTTGAGTCAGCAGAAAAATATTCTTTATACATAAAATAATAATTTGAATAAAATTAATACTAATTAAATGCATCTTCATTTGGGGGTTGGGATTAAATGCATCTTCTTACCCATCTATTTAATTTTTGAAGGTCACATAAACTTTTGTAATATCTTGAATACTATTGGTGATCTACATAATTAGTTCTTTTAAAGAAAGGGATTTAGCATTTTATATGATGGTTCTTAATGCCCTGTTTTTATTTTTCATACTTCTGTTTCAATTTGTTATATATCTAATTTGAAATAAATGATAATTGAAGCAACAATATAAAACTAATACTATTCACTCTATAACCGTTTATTTAATTTTTAATATTTTAATTTTTTTTATATATGTATATATATATATATATATATATATATTTTTACAGAAATCAAAAGCATTTAATTACTTTAGATAGTATATAATCAATATTATCATTCATTGTGCACCCAATAATTATGATTGTGAATTATAGTTCTTCATTTGCATTTTCATTTATTTCTTCGTCTATTTAGAATTTTTATAAAGACGAGTTTCATACGACATTAAAATTAAAGGAAGTAAATCATTTAATTACATAAACATGCATTAAAATTTTAAAATGAGTGGAAATACATAGAATAAAGTAATGCGAATAAAATTCCCATCATCTTTTAGCCTTTTACAAATTTCTTGAACAACTATTTCCTCTACCCTCTTCCAACGGAGACTAATTTCATATCTATCAGCTCCAAGATAAGAACTTCCACCTCATATAATATTACTTGAAAGTGATGGCACATGTATACTTTGAGGGAAATTAAAGTGTTACCTCATCAGTAAATATAAATCTTGAAAGTTATTGATTAGTTTGTGGTTCGCTTAATCTTTAATACAGAAAAGTAAAAAAAGCAAAATACCTACCATTATCAAACCAAGAATAATTGGCTGATACCACATTAAACTTAAAAAAGGAATAATAGAAACTTCGAGTAAAATTAATTAAGTTTATACTTTGATGACTTTGGTAGCCTTATCTTCTCAACATTTTTCCTTTAAAATTTTATCTCTCTCCACACTTTTGACCATGGATTTCCCTTTTTGTTCGTCTTCGTGACCCAAAATCCAATTGGAAGGATTCTTGAACTTCACTAGCCGTCACTACCCTTTGCTTTTTGCTTATAACTTGTTGTAGACTTAGAAGGAAAAAAAAAAAACATACGGTACTAATAAATTAAACGCCATTTCTAAGTGTATTGGAAGCTGCGTTGTAGATTTTATACACTGAAGAAGAACCTGAAAAATCTGTAAATTACAAAAAAGCATTCTTCATTCTTAACAATTTAACAGTATGTGTGTGTGATAAAATCTTTTTTTTTTTTTTTCTTGTGGCAAAAATCTTGCACAATCTACCAAGATCTTCACCGTATCCAATTTCTTTTGTATCTAAAGATCATCAAAACCCTAAATTGGTAGCTATGCAAATCTTTTTTCAATCCTTTCTTCCCTAATTCGTGTATTTTCAAATTGCAGGTTTTATAAAGCGTTGGTTCTCTTTTCATTTTTTTTACACACTTCTTTTCGAAGAATTCCTTGTCTCTCTCATAAAATTGCATATTCCATTTTTGGGTTTCTTCTTCTGCTTGTTTTTATTGTACAGAAAATTTTGATGCATGCAAGAGAAAGTTTTATAAGATTGTGAATCAGACTGATTCTCTCCTCTTTAATAATATTTTGTTGAGCCCAACGGTCACTTTCCTCCCCTCATTCAATTACCTATCATTTTAATTGAATCCTTTTCTTTATCGCATGTTTAATTTGTCTCTGTATCTTGCTGCCTTTTCTCTACCCCTGCTTTTGATTTGATTTTGTTTTCTTTTCTCCATACCCATTTTGTTGTACGCCACTCTTTATAAAAAATATTTTGTTTTACACTCTCTAATATCCTATTTTTATTTTTTATATTATTTGAATTACAACATTTGAGATTATATTAGTATAAATACATAAATGAAGCTTTAGTTCTGTATTTTCTTTCTTCTAAAATTAACGGTTATATACCTGAAATCAATTAGATGGTGTAGCAAGAATATGCATAATAATAATCTACTCTCAATTGAAGCTTAATTATAATTAAGACAATAATATTTGAGCGTGTCTACTTTGCATATAACTTGTTTAGAAATCGATATACTAAATTGGATAGAGATATCAAAACCATTCCGTGTGGGAGGGAAAGGGTCGGAACCCACAGTTTCGGTCCGGACTGTAACGATGGAAGAGGCGACCCGAAAAGAACTCGTCGTCAGAAGTCCTTTGATTAGTGTTTAAACGACCAGCAATTAGGTGTATCTGCCTTCAACTATCTCCGATTCGGTATACCCACTGCCAAACTACAACAACAATATTCCCAAACTTACAAGTAAGAGACTGCACTCTAATACTAAGTACCGATCTTGCTACCAAATCAAATTCAAAACTAATTTGAGCATTGGAGTGTTTGCTCCCTTGTGTAGGAATTCTCGTACTAGATTGACTCAAGACGTCGACCGATTCCTTGGACTCGGCCAACTACCGAGTTGGATCAAAACACACAATTTGTTGCAAAAAACATATACAAACAAAAAGATAAAAAGCAAAAGAGGCCTGAATTTCAAAAGAGAAAAAAAAAGCCAAGATGTGTGTGGGATGATTAATGATGAAACGCCATTTTCTACCATTTAAGCTGCATTCTGCATTTCATGCCAAGAAAATTAAGAATATCACTGAAAAAACTGTGAAAAAAGAAAGCATTTTATTTTCCTGTTGTTTTTCACCATTTTTCTGCTGCAGTAAAATAATAATATAGTTGTACGTTCACTCGTCACCTTTTTGTTTTTCTCTTCAACCTACCAATTTTATTTGTCTATATAAAGAGGGGTGTTTTCTACATTTCATCCACTCTCGACTCTACACTTCTTCCCTTCGCCTAGATTTTTTTCTCAAGAAATTTGCCCTTCTTTTCCACCCAAGGTTTTTCACTAAAAAATGGACCGAATTGTCTCTATATTACTTGTTTTTTTTATCAAACCTGAATTTTTGTTTGTTGCAAGCTTTTGTTTTAATTTTAAATCCACCACTTTGTGGCTATGCACTTCAATGATTACAATGCACCCACTTCGACACTTGTTTTACTCTTTGTATTAGCCCTTTTTTTTTTATTTATGGTAGAATATCAATTTTGGGTTATAAATTAGGGGCACTCATGGATAATGATAGTTGCAGTTAGATTTCTTTTATTTATATTATCAAAATTAAAAGCTCACCAGTTAGATTATTGGTTAGTATCATTTCATTTGTTAGTGTCTTTTTTTTCCTTTCTAACCACTTTATATCAATCCTCTATGATCTTGAGAGTGCTTTTACTATAAACAATAATTTAATAACTAGTAATAAATTAATATGTGATATTATAGTGGTAAGTTTTGGTTTTATTTTTATTTTGTTTATATATAATTTTTTAAAAATAAAATATTATCTGAAAAATTCACATCCTAAGAGTAAACCCCTATCATGTACGCGATGATTTAATTCCGTCGTCTTCATCCATCTTCCATCTTCCGTCCTCCCTTCTATCTTCTCTATTCCTATTCATATTCCATTTTCCTTCGTGGATGCACCAAGAGTAGCTGATGAGGCTGTCAAAGTATAGGCGGAGGCAAGATTACGAAATCAGAAAAAGAAAGAGAGACAAGTTAGAGAGGGCGGATTAAAAAAATCATAAGATTTGATGAAACTTGAGGATAGAGAGTGGGCAAGAGATTAGGGCTGACGGAGGTGAGAGATAAGGCGAGGCGGAGGTGAAAGAGAAGGTTGAGACCGAGGCTTAGAGAAGACGGAGACGGAGAGGTGAGAGCGAGGGCCGAGGTCAGGGCGAGAGAGAAAGAGGTTGAGCAACGTAGGCAAATAATGATTTTGAGTTTTAGTTGAAAAATAAAGTATAAGTACATTAAAATATTGTTCAAACTATATATTATTATATTACGCCAAAACAAAGTTTTAGTATGTAAATTTTTTTTTGGATGTTTCAGTTTGTGTGGGGCATTGTTGAAATTTTTCTGATGTGGTGAAATTTCTAGACAAATAGAAGGATGAGTTATTCTAGTTATTTTAATATTATTGTTGTAAATGAGAAAATTAGACCTCTAACTTCTTAAAGGAAATCTTGGAGGTAAGTTTTGATTAGTTAGTCGAACTCTCTAGGCAGGAGAATGAAATCTCTTTGTATTAGTAATCTTTTGAATGATGGTAAAGACTTTCCCTATACTCTTATAAGTTAACGTTAATGCAGTAATAATTTGTAATTTTTGGTTTGAGAGTTTATTTCTGTACGTTGATGATTTTAGTTTGTTCTTTGGTTTATTTACTTGGTTAATACATTAAAATCATGTATAAATAAATAATCAAATTATTAAAAATCTTTTGAGTTATACAACTAAACACTTGGTTAAGAAGCTGAACATAAAGCTGCCTCATACATTTGGGGAGAAAGCAGATTCTGATTTTCTCACGGTTAGTTTCCAAACGCTGGGCCAACACGACTATTTCATAACACCATACTAATAAGATATGATTGGAATTTACTTGTGTCCGTATTTAACATTCATTTAATTTGTTTTTTTTTTTCTGGTTGAAATACAACACTAACTATCTAGAAGTTTCTACACATTTCTCTTATGGGTAATAACTAGTTCTTTCTAGATTGTTCTTGACAATTCTTAGACTTTTTTTTTAGGTTCCACAGGATTCTAGAGAAATCTTTTGGATAAGAATAGATAATGAAAGATCTAGAATATTAAGATTTGAAAGCAGCATAGAAAGTTCTTTTTGTATAAGTGAATCAACAAGTGAATAGAGAAAACTTAGAAAATGTGAGAGAGTCTTCCATCAAAGAGTGTCCATATTCATTCTTTCTAAATAAAAGTTTTTTTCATCTATTTCCTTTTGTGCTAATTCATTCAACACCACGTGACCGGTTAGGAGATCGAACTCATAATCTCTTAATTAGAGAGCTATACCGCAGAGCTATGCTTACTTTGACTAATGATATACATGTTACCTTAACATATTCTAGATATTAAAATATTTCAAGAATTCATATTTTTTCAAAAGTTGGCTTAACCTTACAATAATTAAATTGGTCAAAATTAATATGAAATAAATAGACAGAAAAGAAAAGAGGGAGTGAGAAAGCTAAAGCTCCATATAAATCTTCAATATCCAATCATGAAATTTGGCTTGGATCCGGATACATCTTCAATATCAAATCACGAATCTAGATACCCATATAAATCTTCTCCCATAATGAAGCTAAGATTATGAATCAAATCAGTAAGATCTCCTCTGAAAAAAAAAATTTAAATAATAATAAAATCTTCCATCTCCAAATTTGGTTTGGATCTCCAAAAATATACCTTCAATCTCAAATCCATGAATCTTGGTTAGATCTCCATGTTTAAGCTTGATGACATTAAACTCATATAAATTTGTAACATAACTCAGATAATGTTTTCCAAGGGATCATCAATCTCATACATATCATCAATATGTAGAAGATGAAAGCGAAATGAAAAATGAATCCCAAAATCAAAGTAACTCCATGTTGGGAAATTGTTCGCAAGGTGGGTTCCACTATAATTGAGATTAGATACAGAACACTCAAATATCTCACCTCGATATTGTCTCCCTCTAGACGTCCTAACAAAAGCCCCCACACATATCATCGTCTCCGACGCCATGGCGCTACGGATGGAAATAATTCAAATAATATAAGAGTTTTCCTTTCCTCATTATTGTTTGTATTCGTATTGTTTGTAACTGGCCACTTGATTTGGTTCTCATTAATGTCTATCTTTGTAGATGAACTACATATGAAAATTTTCCTATTTTCCTATACAAAATCAAGGAATTAGTAATACTTCTCTTTGGGATACCTACCCAATTATAGTAAATTTTTGGAGTCAAAATCATGACATGAAACYAGTTAAAAACTCCACGAATGCACTAGTAAATCACCCTGTTCTAGGAACGACTTACTGTATTTGGCCCTCCTGGCCTGCAACTTCCCGTTTCACCTGTTTTCATCCCTGCTTTTCGTCCCGACGTATCCCGGCTTGATCCCAATTCTTCCTTCGCTTATTCCGACATCGTTTTGGCTCCACCAATCCAACACTCCAATCCACTTTTTTGAATCCCACTGAAAAATATGTCTAAGAATAGGATAAATAGTCATCCTTGAGAGCTCATAAAGTGAAGATAACTATTATGTTGGAGGGAGGCCAATTGTCTGGCTACTACACTAAGAAAATCAGTTTCACATAAAAGGAATTTTGCTAATGCAAAAATGAATACACTTATCACACCATGAAAAATGTTGGCTTGGGTTAATCTCGGCCATATTTAGGAAGTTGCAGACTTTGTATCGAAGAGAAGAGGAAGAAGATAAATGCAGCTACCAAAAATTTTCTAATTGTGGTTTAAGTATTTATAATTTAGAAATATATCAGATATAAAAATAATTTTCTAAAATTTAAATTTGGAATGCAGTTTGGATAATATGCGAATAATAAACATTTGAAATTTTAAGCTCGTTTTAGCAATTATCCATATACTTAATATAACTTGAATGTAATATTTTAAAATTAAATGCTTCTTCCTTACCTGTGTTTTTAATGTTTTCCTTTGTAATATCTTGAATACACAGTTAGTCTACATTATTCTTTTAAAAAAAAAAAAATCAAGTATTTTATACATGACGGTTCCTGTTTTTATTTTTCATAGTACTTTTGTTTCAATTTGTTATATATCTAATTTGAAATAAATTAAAATTGAAGCAACAATATGCATAATCTCTACTCAAAGTGAATCTTAAAATCAAGACAAACTATCGTATTAAACACAAGATAATTGCAATTTAATTTCATTTTTAGTGGATATTTAAACTTTCGATCTTAATTAATCAAGGAAGAAACAAATGTCTTTATTTATTTTTTTTACAGATATCACAAACATTTAATTATTTTATTTAAAAAGCATGATACTCAATATTATTATTATCATTGTGCACTTAATAATTATATATGACAGTCTCATTTTGATATTGAGTATATCATGAATTCTGCACTTGCATAGATTTCTTCTACTTAAAATTTTTATAAAGATTAATTTCACTCAAAATTAAATAAATTAAAACATAAACTTAAACCGTATGCATTAAAATAAAAATAAGTGCAAATAATACCTTTTTATAAGAAAATTCTTTATTAGAGAGTTTTTTTACTCCAGTGGAAGATTGAAATTTATAACCTTTTATATAGATGTCAATAACTGCTGAACTAAATTCGTGTTGACCATTAAAGAGATTTAAGGATTGATAGTGCGGGCTACCAAAGATACAACATCATCTTCCACCCTCTCAATAAGATAGAGGTGAAAATCATGAGTCGGGATAACACATGAAAGGATAAATCAAATACATTAATAGAAGTAATGCGAATACAATTTCCATCACTTATTTTTACAAATTTCTTCGGGCTAACCATTTGCTGAAATGGGAAAGTCGCTACCTGCTCCAAGAGAAGAATAAGTATTGTGTTGCCATGATAATTGTTTGTAATATAAAATCCTACCCACCCAATACCTACGCTTAATAGGACATCAACTCTACTTTTGGAGTGACTTAAAAGGTGGATGAAAATAGGTTTATTTTAATAGGCCAGCCAATGAGATATGTATTGACCAATAAGTTTCCAGATGTGGTTGTGCAGTATTTTACAAACTTATGGCATGGTGAACAAGTGGACATGAATTATCAAATACCCACAAAAGAAAGAGGAAGTCTGCACTAAGACTATTCAAGGACTCAAATGACAGAGAGAGACATTCCTCTGTTGAAGGTTGAAAAGTAGTATATGTGGCTGAGAAAAAACTATTCAAGGACCAAAATGACAGAGAGATCTTCCCTTTGTTCGAAGGTTGAAAAGCAGTATATGTGGCTGAGGAAAGCATAAAACTGCTACATTAATTAGAAGAAAAATGGTAATGCATATCTTTTTTTAACCAGAAATTGCGTGGCTCCACGAAAGGAAAAAAAATAAAAAAACTTTTTGACTGCATCTATGACTATAGTTATGGTGCCAATGTAATTTGAAATCATTTTCAGAATTTTCATATAGGCTTAAAAAGAAAAAATTTTAAATTAGTCTGCCAAAAC
>NW_019104493.1:4208837-4225182 GCF_001995035.1 Momordica charantia | reverse complement strand
TTTTATTTTACAGAAAATTTTGATCCATGCAGAGAAAGTTTTATAGGATCATGAATCATAGCATTTGAGAATCATATACTGCAGAGCAAGCAGAGAATTTTGTCGTACGTTTCTGTCTTTAATTATTAGTGTATTTATGTTATATATATATGTTTGTGATGAATATTGTATTTATTCATCCTTAATAATTCTCCAAAGAAACTTAGTCTCTCTCTTTAACTCTAATTATTCCTTATTACTATTGTAATTCTGTCCAATTTAGAGAGAAGAAAAAATAGGTAAAATAACCAATACTTTCTTGAATTTAGATTTCAGGGGTTGCTTACAACAGATAAGAACTCTCATTCGTGATCTCTCTCTCACTGAAAGTAAACTACTCTAACACAGAGAGTTAATACAAATAAGAAGTGTAAAAATACTATAATAACCCCCAAAAATATGATAAGGTGCACCTCACAAAATCAAATAAATTTAGATACCTAAATTAAGTCATAATTGGATACCTAATAAAAAAAGAAAATCAATACTAAAATAATTCAAAACATATTAGATTCCAATTGGAATGATGCTGATGCTTGATATGTCTAAAGTTTAATGTTTGTTTTCCCCAACTTTAACAATGTAGAGATCTCCCCTTGTATTTTAAATCTATTTGGTTTGCAAAATTATCAGCCTTTATAACTTTTTCTCCTCTATGGCAAAAATCTTATGGTCAGTCGCCCTAGGATTCTTGAACCAAACCAAAACGATGATGTGGTTTCATCGGTTTGGAAATATTCCATTCGGTTCTGGTTTGAAATTTAAAGTGAAAATTTGAAAAATTTGAAAATAAAAAAAGTGCATTTTATTTTCACATTTGGTCTAGAAAAATAAAAAAGAGAAAAAGCATGGTTATTGATCTTCTTGCTATCTATTAGACAAGCAAGCTCAGTTTATGTGTAATTTCTTTATGCTAAAATTCATTTCTTTCTCACCTGTTTACTTAATTGATTTTTTCATTTTCAAAAAAAAAATGTTTTTGATTTTTTTCATTTTTAACATAAAAATGGTGTGTTTTCTCTTTCTGGCTTCTGCACTGTGATTGATTCTCTTGCACTGCCATTTTTATTTTAGTAATTATCCTAAGAATTTCTTGATATTTTTCTATTTTGTTCTCGTAGTACATAAAATTAGCATATGTATTAGACTATATTACAACTTTTCTTTTTCTTTTTTTCTGTAATCATAGTAGGTAGCAAAAAAATTTATATATTATAAAATATGTCACATGTTTTTAAAATTTTTAAATATAACAAAAAAATTTCACTTAGTATATCACATACATATTGCATAGACACTTATATTAATAATATATTTGATATATATATATGACAACATATTAGTAGTTCGATATATTACAATCGTTTGGGTAAAGTTATCATTTTAAAATTAGAATTCCATTTTATTTTGTTAAAGTGCTATATTTGAAAAAAAAAAATTAGATGTAGTTGCTATTTTGCTATTTTTTTTTGACATATTTGCAAGTCTCCTTTCTCTCTTGTTCAACCTACCAATTTTATTTATCTATATAAAGAGCTGTGTTTTTTGAACATTTCACCCACTCTGCACTTCTATCTTCAGCTAGCTAGCTTTTCTCTCCAGAGATTTTCCCTTCTTTTCCTCTCAAGTTTTTCACTAAAAAATGGACCGACTTGGCTCTGTTACTTGTTTTATCATCAAACCTATGTTTTCATTTGCTGCAAGCTGGGTTTTTAATATCATGTCCACCACTTTCTTGTTACTGCACTACGATCATTATTACCATGCACACCTTTCGACACACGCTATACTCCCTGCATTGCTCTTCGTTATATTTGCTGGAGTTTCAATTTTGTGTTATAAATTTGGGCCATTCGGGTCTATTGAAGACTCGCAGTGCGTAAGATTTTTCTTGTGCTTAGCTAATGGGATATCTATATTTTTAATTGGATATCTTTTGGCTTTAATATCGGAAAAAAAAAGCTAACCAGTTAGATTATTGGTTAGTCTTATTTCATTTATCATGTGCTTACTACTTTTACTTTTTAACTATTTATACCAATCCTTTATTTGGTTTTTCCGTTAGCTTTACATTCGTGGACAATGCTTATACTATAAGCAATTTAATGAAGAAAAATAAATTATTATGCATTATTTGAGTGATAAGTTTTGGTTCTATTCTTATATTACTTATATATAATTTTGGAAAAATGAAATATTATTGGGAGCGCTGTCGTCCTACCCTACCGAGAGTTCAAAATCGTGCTGACACGACAACCACTACTGGAGATGCTGATCAAAGGATACAACCTACGTTATCTCGACGCACAGGAGTTGAATTGTCAGGAATTTCAATAGAACCTGGACCCTCTCGTTTAGAGAGCGAAGGTGGTGAAATTTCTAGACAAATAGAAAGATCATCTGGTTCTTCCAGTTATTTTAGTGGTATTGTTCCAAATGAGGAGGAAGATAGACCTCTAACTCCTTCTCGTGGTGGAGTACCTCGGGAAACCAGTGAAACAGGAGCAACAAGTGAAGCACGAGAAACAAGGGCTGAAACTAGAGAATGGTGGTGCTCAGTGGTATAGTTAGTTTATTTTATTAGTAAGTTAAATCTTCTCTGAGGAATGAGTCGAATGACAGTAAATTACCTTTTTCATATTCTCATGGGTAATTATGTAATAGTTTCGTAATTTTCGGTTTCAAGAGTTTATTTCTGTACATTAATGATTTTAGTTTGTTCATTTGGTTAATACATTGAAATCATCTATGAATAAATAATTAAATCACTTATATTAGCAATGTTTTGAGTTATACAACTAAACAGAGTATTTTTGGTTAATAAGCTGAAGGTGAAGCTGCCTCAATTAATTTTAGGAGAACAGTATAACTTAAAACAAACTGTTTTTTATATCTTAAGTCATTTCTAATTTTTTTTATCAATTTTTTAAAGTGTTTTTAGTGTTTTCAAGATGGCCTTTGACTTTGTAATATATGTCTGAGTATAATTAGTCTACATTATTTAAAAACACAGAATCAAATATGTTGTAATATACGGTTTTCTAATATCCTATTTTTACTTTTCATACTCTGTTTTACTTGTAGTCTAATTTGTTTTGTACTTGAAATTAAATA
Source organism: Momordica charantia (assembly GCF_001995035.1). The sequence continues at coordinate 4,222,029 of NW_019104493.1, read as the reverse complement.
AATTAAAGAAGAAACTGATATTAGACCATTTGGTTGGCAATCAGCATTTATATTATAATCTCCTCAAAACAACTTCAATTATTTTACAAAAATGGTTATCACCAAAACTAACCTACAAATTTTTTAAAATTCTTTAATGGAGTTTGGACATTTTTCTCACAGTGTCCACGAAAAAACTCTCACCGTCGAACACTCTCTGTAAAATGAGAGGAAAAACACACACGAAAAATGGGGGCTGCACACAAATTAATAAAATTGAAGAGTTGGCTGGAAACTTAATTAAGAAGAAAAAAATAATGGATCCAAGTTTAGAACATTCATCCTCCAAATTCAACCATTTTTCTACAGTTGAACATGAAGCTATGGGACATTTTATTTGTTTTTCATCCTTCCTTCAATGATATTCATATGATAGATAGTGCAAGAGTAATTAAGTTACTACACCAAGATACCCTCACAAGCTTGGGATGTACTTTACTTTTTTCAAATAATAGTTTTATGTCATCTCTTATAATAATTAGGCGCAATAAATCTCCTGTTTATGTAATGTGTATGACACTATTAGTATGAGATTTTACATTGGTTTAACATCTTAATTATTAATTATTTGTCATCGACTTGATGGATTCATCTTTCTTGGAATCACATATTTTAGATTGATGAGCGGTGATCGATGCCATAAAGCTCTCCTCCATTTATAAAAATTTTGATGCAATCAAGTTCTACATTCGAAGGTTGAAAATGTATGGAGAGTTGCCTCGAGTCATGTGAAGGTTTATCATCTTTGAATATTCTAATTTTATTTTATCTGTGTAATGAATTGATAATTACTTCTTTTCATTTATATTATCAATTAATTAATCGTTGTAAGCTTCCAAAAAGATGTCTGTATAACTGTCATCAAAATCTCTTCTAATAATTCATTACTTTTTAATTGCAAATCATTCCAAATCCGACCTATTTGGAATGAAAATTTTTTGAAATAGAAACGAGATTTTAGATCGCTCTTGATTTAAAATTCCTTCCTTTTCTTTTCGAAAACCAAACAGTGAAATGATTAAAAAATCATTCCTTGCAAATCAGAGGGTTCTAAAATTCACAGGTAAAGAATTTTAAATTATTTATCAAATTTCAAATCATGAATTTTAAAATTATTTAACTTTCCTAACCCAAAGAGAAGGTAAAACTATGTTTTCCCTCACAAAAATTTTGTTTTATGATTTACATTTGAAAGACATTTCTAAATTTCTGCTTGATTCATGTGTATGATAGTATTTTCTGTTTGATTGCATTTTTTAAAAAAATGGAGAATATATATAAATCAAATAGAAAGTTTTAAAACTATAGGAACTCAATTGAAACTAAACTTTAATTGTAGTGGTTGATTTAAAATTAAGCTAAAAAAAAATCTTTTTTTTTAGTGCTACATTGAGTGTTTTGTTAAGTGTTTTTTAAATTCTAACCATGTGTAAGTTTCAATGCTTTGACTAGTTGATTTTTTATTTTTTTTTATTTGAAAATGACTAGTTAATTTTGTTATGCAAATGTTTGGTTTAGTTTTAATAAAGTATTAAATATGCCAAAGCGAATATAATTTAACGATAATTGGCATATATATGCAATCAAAAGGTTGTGAATTCGATGTTGTACTAAAAAAATAATTAAATGCAATATTTATTATAATGAAAATTTTATATGTAATTTGCATAAAATAAAATAAACATGGTGTTTTTAATATTCAATTCCTTAGACATCCAAAAATATATTATAATATATTTATACATAAAGAGACAAAAAAAGAAGACGTATATGGATTTACATTTTTACCTCCTGAATGCTCAAAACCTTCCCAAATAGATAAGGAGGAAAAGGAAAAAGGGCACAAAGTTTCCAGGAATTTCAGAAAGCCCTTACAGTTGCTAAACATCAAAGCTACCATTAAAAATAAAATAAAATACTACGCCTGAATGCAAGTTAAAGTCGGTTTCTTCCCACCAAAAAAAAAGTTTAGCGTTTGAATATCCACAGTATGCCTAAAATGGTATAGATAATAAAAAAAATTAATTGTTTTTCGTTTCTGTTTTTGCAATGCTCTCTGATAATCGAGCCAGCGACTGTAAATTGCACCGCAAAATGGTATTTACGAACACGCACGTCTCCTCTTTCGTGTTTCCCGGCGGCACGTCCACCATGTACGACTCCACCACCACCGTTCCGCCGCCACTCGGCGACACGTGGACGCTCGTCATCGACCGGTAATTCTTCAGCCTGTGGTCCCCACCCACGACGCTGAAGCTAATCACGTGATTTTCGTCGTCCATAATCTCCAACCGCTCTCTACTCCACAGCGCCGGCAAACCGGACACCACGTTCACCTCACGGACCGTCCCGACGGTAGCGCCGTCGCCGTCGACGATCCGGCAGCTCTTGAGGAAGCGCTTGTAGGCTTGGGGGTTGTCAAATCGGCGGACCAACGACCAAACGACGGCGACCGGAGCGTCGATGGTCTGGACGACGACGGAGGTGCACTGGTCGGAAGCCACTGCATGCTTGTTGTCGACAGCCGCGCACGGCGGCGGAAGGAAGTGGGTCTTCGGGTTAACGGCGGCGGCGGGGAAGCGGTAGAATTGAATCGACGACGGCATATTTTTCCGTGAGGAAAGGGAAGAATTAAGGAAACGATTTGAGTTAGAAATATATAACTATGCAGAACACAGAGTCGGTATATATGGGGTTTGGTTTGAACGTGAAGGCAATTTAAATGTTGATTAATTTGAGCTTTTTTTTTTTAATTGGAAAAAATGAAATCCACTTGGGAACATATTTGCTGTTAATAGAACCTACTTTTTGGGTCTTGGCGTTGCCTAAAATTGCAAGTGGGATCAGCAAGTTGCGAATGGCCTTGTTTGGACTCGGTATAAATATTAAATTCAACCTTACTTCTGATTCAAACTTCAACTTTGCCACTGCCAAGTGCCACCAAATATTTTATGCATTATTGACGTTTAACGAACTTTCTAGAAACAAAGCCCACCATGCTTTACATTGGCAAATAAAATTACTTTTCATATAATTTGGACAATATTTATTATTTTTCAAAGCATGTCAATATTTGTTAATTGATTAATAGGAGATCAATCTATATTTCTAATTGTACTCTATATATATACGGATTTCAATGTTTATACGAATATTAACCTTTTAAGATTTTAACATGGTCTCACACTATTATCTCTTATACTCTTTTATATTTTAATTTTATTGAAGGTGATAAATGTATACTAATTTTATTTTTTACTCGATTGACATTCATTTCATTTGTAAATTTAAACAATTCTACATAGATTTATTTTAATTTTTGCAATTTTTTTCTAATTAACTTTTTTATTAAAAATTTTAAATATATGCTTTTTTTTTACAGGATGTAGATGCTTTTTAGAATATAAATTTAAGTTATTATTTCCATTGATATTAATATTTTCTTGGACTTTAGTTAATGTTATTGTTCTATGAGTACTTCATTAAACAGCTAGATCAACGTAATTTGTAAATAATTACACCATGTTTACTTTGAGATTAATTACTCATTAATCATAAACAATAAATCAACAATGATAATACTCCTATAAAAAGTCAGCTGACAAAAAATGTATATATAACTAATTAAATGAAAGAAAATATTATTACATTGCAAAGCAAAATAAACATTTCTGTTTTGTAAGAAAATGTTTCAATTTTTTCAATTATGTCACAAATTGAATTCAAATCAAATATGTTATTTTATTAATATTTTTCTATAATCGGGAGTCGAAAAAACACATTAGGGGCATTTATATCCGTCCCAAACTCGAACTTGAGGGACTGTTAAGGATCTTAACTAGGTAAAATATATTTTTTTTAGTACAATATTATAGGGGTGGGGGTTCGAACTCATGATCTTTTGGTTAGAGATGCCTTAACCATTTGAGTTATGTTCGATTTGACGGTAAGAAAATATTTTAATCTGCCTTTGTAAAAAAAAATAATAATAACAATAAATAAATAACTTCAATTAATAAATCTCTCTCCCACACTCATCTCTCATCATTCGATACTATTTTCCAATTTATAATTAAATGAGCAAATTAATTAATAAAGAAACGCAGGCGCTATTATTAAGGGTTTGCCGTATTCATACTCTCTCTTTTTCTTTTTTCTTTTTTTAATATTTTTTTTAATGTTCCAGCTTAAAAAGAAAAAATACGCATACAAAATTGGAAAATTGGACTTAAATTAATCAATAATCAGCAACTAATTTTAATAAATTCCATATATTCTATAAAGAGAAAGCAAGTGGATCTTATATATGGACTATGGGGGATACCATTTGTTTTTTCTATTAATCATAGGATATTTTTCTTCATAAATTCATAATATAATATTATAATTCACTGGATAAAATCGAAAGTTATCTAAGATAATAAAACTTATCGAAATTTGAGGTGATAAATGATTTATTTGATAATTAAAAGTTCATTGGATAACTATTTCACTTTTAATTTTTGACTTCTAGTTTTTATTTTTTAAAAAACAGATTTGTTTGGTGTTTTTGGTTTTTCAAAAAATGTTTTTTTATTTTCAAAATCTCATTTCAACTTTTTTTTTCTCATATTTATTTCTAAAAATTTTATTTTTTACTTTAATTTTTTTATTTATAAATTTCTCTCTACAAACTTTATTTATCTCTCTAAAATTTTCATATTTTGAATATTTATTATTATTTGTGTCTCTAAATTTTTTCTRTATTTTTTTTCTAACAAATCAGTTTCATTTCCCTCTCTAGAAATTTAATATTTTTCTTAATTTTTTTCTCTCTAAAATTTCATCTTTTATAACTTTTATTTCTCTTCGTAATCTATTTTTTCCTTTGAAAATTATATTTTATTTTCCTGTTCAATTTTCTTGTAATTTTTATTTGTCTTTGTATTTATCTATTTTCTTTAAAAATTATATTTTAAATCTTTCTTTTATCTCTAAATTTGTTTCCACTCTAATTTTTCTCTTTCTTTTTTTAATTTCTTTTTTTCTTTAACGTATCTTTTCCTCTCGATTTTATTTTTTTTCTCTACAATTTTTCTCTTTTTGTCTTTAACTTTTCTTTGACTATTTTTTTCTAAATCTTTTTATTTATCTCTCTAAAATTTATCTTCCAAAAGTTTATTTACACATATCTCTAAACTTGTATTTTAATGTCTCTACAATAGGGGAAGACAAAAATTTCCGAGGATCGGGTCCCAAAAATAAGAAATGCATGTCTCGTCCCCGTATCCGATTATATTTTTAAATAATTAATATATATTTATTACATTTTTTTATACTTAAATTATAAAAATAATTAAAAACAATTATAAAATCGATAATTTTTCTCGAGAACATCTCTCGGCCCAAGAATGAGGTGGAGACGGAGATTAAGAATTTTCACGAGCACGAGAATGGGGGAGAGCATCCTCATTCGCATTCACACCATTGTCAAACATAAAATTTTCTCCCTCTAATATGTATTTTCAATTTTCTAACTTTTTAAAAACTAAAAACTTAAAACTGTTAACAAACATGTTTTGGTTTTTCTTTTTTAGAAACAAAAAATCAAAAACCAAAAACTATAAAGAAGGAAAACCAATAACAAAAAACAAAAATGGTTATCAAAGAGGTTCTGAGGCGTTTATTTTTTTATTATAAAAAAACATATATAATTTTTTACTCAAATTGGTTTGTTTTCTAATGTATGCTTCCTGAAGTAATTTAAGTTGGATTTGATTATTGTTCTTAAAATAGAAATTTAAAAATAAAAACTTTTATGTTTTTTTGAGAAACAAAACATTTTTGGTAACTAATGTAACAGATATGTATCTAAATATTGGTATCGAGAGATATAATCGACTCTTTTTCTATCTCAGAGTCCACTAAAAGGTGTAGTAATGTAGTGAATTATTGAGTGTACAAAACTATAATTATTAAGAAAAATGAGGTAGCTGCTAATCCTCCAGAATCGTCCTTCACCTAACAATCACCAACATGTATATATAATAATTTTCCACGTCCCTTCATTTGAACAAATTAAAAACCTCAACCTCCAATCAAAATGTCTCCAATGAAATAAATATTCATTTCTTTACCACTGTTGTATTTTTATGAAGAAAAAAAAAACAATGGAAACAAATAGCCGCTATGATACGTTTAAAGTTGTTATGAAAGTTTAATTAGAGGAGAGTGGGATTAGGAAAAGTTCCATGAGGCTGGCAAGTTGGTTGCCTAAAGTCGAGGCTAAAAGCGAAAATTTATGGCCAAAATAATCTAAGGTTTGGAAAAATCCTGCTTTCTTTCTGTCCAACTTGCCTGACAATGTCAATTCATTATATGTTTTGGCTAAACTTTAATTCGAACCCCACAAAAATAAAATTACAAAACCCACCTCATCAAATACGACCACACCCTTGACATAATTGATAAAATTCGACCTTGTATTATTCAGTTCTATGTAAAGATTGTTACAATTAAACTTTTTATTCGAGGATTTTATTTTTAAAATATTCTTTATAAAATTTGAAAACTAAAAACTTTAGTTTTCACACCAACGTCTCGATTTATGAAAATAAAAATTGATATGAAAAAATCAAGTTTGATTATAACACGATTTTTTGAATGTTTGATTTAGTAACAATATTTGCGGTTCAAATTGTTAATTCTTTTGAAAGTTCAAAAAATAATGTACTATTAGCACTTTTTAGACAATGTATAGGTATGCCCCTGTATGGTGATGTTTCATAAATTTCAATAAAATCGCTATAAACTTTAGTAGTTTTGGATTGATATATGAGATTACTCTTACTATGCTATTTTCATATATTATATTTAAATAGTAATGTTTAATTGTACTAATGTTAAATGTGTCTTATTAATTATCAACTGGGATTATTTCCAGAAAGAATAAAAAAAAAAATCAACTAGGATTATATAAGACCGTCATGTATTTTCGATAATGTGATTTGTCTTTCAAGCCCATAGACAATTGATTAGGTACTGAAAAACAATTGCGTGCGATGGATAACAATGGATTTTTATTTATTCATTTATTTTTTCCAAGGGGATAACAATGTTCTTGACAACAATTGGAAATTTTGTTTTTACCCTTCACATTTTTCATCTTCCATACTTAAATATATATATATATATATATATATATATATATATATATATTTTATTTGGTCTTGTTTATGCATAAAATCTGTTTATGCAAGGATGTGCACAACAGTGTGTTTCAGATTGCAGCTCGAACTCGGCCTCCGGACCGATCTGAATACTTGGGCGGACCTGCACAGAAAGGTGAGCACTCCGACGATCAAGTCAGTACAGGTCGGATTCCCAGTTTTAGTTCGAGGTCAGAAAGCATGGTACCTGATCGTGGAGTGAAGTCCTCTACTTATGGGTGGTAGTCCCGCTAATCTCGCGACGGTTACACCCGGTAATCTCGGGATCGTCAGTTACACCCGGTAATCTCGGGACCGACGGTTATACCCGATAATCACGCCGCTGACAGTAGCTCACATCGGCCCCCACCGAGCTTCCCGGTAGGTCGGACCTCGGCCAGGTTCACCTCGGCCCTTATACTTAGCATCTGTCAACGCTAGTGGTGGTGATCTCGGCGGTCCGAACTGGGCATGACTCATGAGTCATCTTGGAGCACCAATAGGGGTCCTCCATGTGTCCAGGGTATTCCCTTCCCCAAACAAAATCCAATAAAGGTTAGCTCGGAGTTAATAAGCTCGAGATAGAATGTGATATCTGATATTCTTTTTGATAAAATATTAATCAAATGATTAGGGAATTCTGATATCTATAAGATAAACTAACCTCTTGTTGTTAAAAATAATTATAGAATTTAATTTGAAATAATGAAATATTTCAAATAATAATTTTAAAAATTTAGGGACAAAAATCTTATTCACAAAAATCGAAATAAAATGATAAAAATACATACAATAATCGATTATTGTTGAAGGACAATAGGTTGGATATGTTCAAACTGTGGGTCGGATCTAGATGCTGGGATAGTTCCCATTATGCCAACTCAGAATCATCCGAGGTAGTCTAATTTTCCAGACATGTCCAAGTGGACCTCTCTTTGTTCGGCCTTCGATCCTTGAAGTGGTGACATGATTTTCATCCCAAACACTCACTTGACCTTGCCCATAGTTTTGATCACTAAATTTGATTTTTTTGGTATGAAAATGAGAATCTAAAATCCAACAAAGAAACAAGTATGTCGTAAGAGTACCATCAATAATTTAAAATAACACTATAAAGTTAAAGCATGATAACCACCCTAACAGCATCGTCAATAATTTAAAATAATATGTAAAATTTGAGAGGAACCAATCAAGAAGAGAGGTACCTTGTCTTCATTCTCTGAAGATCAGAGTAGTTGAAGAATTCACATTAAAATCTCAAAACAAAATAAAAGTCGGAGAGTTCAAAAGTTAGAATCAAAATTGAAATTAAAAATCTAAGGACCAAGAGAACATCTAGAACAACATATAACTTACAAAAATAAACACAATTTATTCCAATCCTTGGAATCCAGAAGTGCCATGCAGGCGCATTTTATTAAACGTATTGAAAGAACTTTGTTAGATCTAAATAAAGGAAACTGTACATAACTCGGTATCTGATTCACAGATCAGAAAAAAGCATCCCATATTCTCCAAACTAAAACCTATGGAGAATTCGTCAGCTCCAATACTTATCGTAGTTTACAAAACACAACTACAGAAGTCAGCAACTTCAGAAACCCAAATCGCCCGTCTCATAATTCAAGTATCTTACATAATCATCTGCTGCAGCATTCATATCCTCCTCCCTCCCCTGCTTCAAGAAATCGAATCCACCGTCGAAATCAGCCGGAGTTTGCTCCGTGTGTTGGAGACTTCCGAGCAGCTTTGCGTCTGGATTTTGGAACTGATATAACAAGTTTGATGGCTTCTCAAACCCAACATTGCCAACTTGGGAAGGCATCATGTTATTAGAACCATTCGCATTGCCCTCCAAAATGCTTGGATCATACAAGGGATCGCTGTTTATCAGGCCTAGCAGCTCCTCCACATCAAACACTTCATCCATTTGAAAGTTCTGTAACTCATCCCAACTAGGAATCCCAATTCCTGAAATGAATGATTGTTCATTGCTGCTTTGGTCACCATTTTTAGCATCAGCATCTTCGTGCTTCACTTGCTTCTCTAAAATCATTGGCGTTGCAATGTGATCGGCCCGATCACTGGTTCTCAACTCGCCTTCTCCATCTTCAGTCTTAATGTTTGAGCAGACAAGTTGCGGCCTTAATGTAAACTCCTCAGGTACGCAAACCTCAGATTGGTTCGATGTCGTCGTTGTCGATTCAGAACATGTCGAAGTAGCAGTTGAAGAATCTGAGGTTCGCAGCCTCAAATAATCCTCTAAAAGAATCCCTTTGAGCTGCCCTCTGTTAGTAATGTTGGGAAGGTTAAGGCGAGCAGACGGGCCATACATCGCCCGGGCAGCCTCGTCATAGGCTAGAGCGGCTTCAATGGCCGTGGGGAAGGTACCGAGCCACAGCCTGCTTCCCCTGTTCGGTTCACGAATCTCCGCAACCCATTTTCCCCATGTCCTCTGCCTCACACCTCTGTAATTGCAATGTGAATTTAAGGGCCCTCCCTTGCCTTTCATACATCCCTTCTTAGACCCTTTTGCAGGAGCTTTACGAATTGGCTTGCCCCCATCGTTACAAGACTCAGAAAATTCATTATAAGCTTTCCACTTAGCAAGAGTCTCAGCCACGGTCGATCGGTCTCGTCTACTCCGTGACTTCCTCTTCCTGATAGAATCAAGAGGTAAAGAAACGGCCTCAGAATATTGATGACAAAGACTCATTCTATTGACAATTTTGAACCCAAATCGAAGAAATCCGAAAAAGGGAATGTCGATTGCTTTGAACTGAAAATATGAGTGCGCCCCCAAATAAACAAGTAGTTGTTACTTGCTGAGGAAGGCGAAAAAAGTAGAACGGTTCGTGTGATTAAAACCCACAGATTTCTTGGGCCCCAAGTACTGAAAGAATAATAAAATAAGGAAAGTAAATGGAAAAATCCTTCTCCACTACAAAAATCGTAGAATAAATATTTTCTATTAATAGTCATAATAATCCTATCACGCCTATCCAGCACACAGAAGGAGAAGGAAAGAAACTTCCAGAAAAAGCTGGAAACCTAATTCTAGGGCACTCCGCGTACAAATTAACAAATCCCAAAATAACCTCAAGGACTCAAAAATGTTCAAATTAAATTCGAATTAGCAATTCAAAGATGAAAAAAGTAACAAGGCAATCATCAATTTTCCAATCGCAGACTTACTGAACTTAGAAAAAACAGAGTGAAGACGAGTAGAAAGGAAATTTCAGGAAACCAACCTCTCAATCGTTTGCGATGTCATACGAGAAGAAAAACCCCTATCGAGGTATGCGGTTTCTTCTTTCAGATCCAAAGCGCGAGCAAATTTTTCCTCCTGCAATTTCTCTGAAGCTTTTTTCTTCACTCCGTTGTTGTTCGAAATGGTTTCTGTCGTTGAAACTAGAAAGATCTTTTGGTTTTCTGTCTCCAAGTAGTAGAATCGGCTCGTGAAAGTAGAAGGTGATAGATATTTATATCCTTCTCTAGAGATTTCTGATACATATCCATTTCTAAAAAAATAACAAAATATAACCACGTGGCAATTTCCTAGTCGCTTCTCGACCTTTGAAAATCTTAATCATTGGCACGTGGCACCCGAAGTTTCCCGACCTCAAGGGTCGCTTTCTTATAAATCTTAACGGGTACTTTAAAAATAAAAAAGAAATAGAATTTTGAGAAAATCAAGAAAATTAGCGTGTTGGTCAAGAGAGCGGGACCAAAACGAGTCGTTTTGTATTAAATGAATTATGAAAATGGAATTAATTAAAATTTTGGCTTTCCCATGTACTGGGCATATGCCCTGATATTTCTGGGGCACGTAGGGTGGTACGTGTATGTCATGGCCTCCATGTAACACTAGAATATGATGCTCTAAATTTCGCGGTGTGTTGTTTGTTTGTGCCACGTTGCGTTTAAATATTGGGCCACGTTGACTGGTTCGTTTCGTGCCACGTCGAGGTGTTACATGGCACTGATGAAGGTTGACGCGTAAAAGTAGCATTTGCGTTATGTCATCGGTCGTTGGTGACATGGCAAATCGTACTACGTTTATAAAGCGTCACTGCTAACGCCATTTCGGCCCTCGCATTAATTAGAAATTAAGAGAATGTATCAGACTTTAAATCAGTGTCTAATTTTATTAATGTGAAAGAAAAAAGTTTCAAATATATTATATATGTATACATTGAATATTGAAATTAACTTTTAAACCATCGATTCCCGTCCTAAATAAATAACACTAATCAATGTCAATTTTTAATTTCTTGAATTCAAGCCATTTTTACAAGTCTTTTCACCAACGAAAAATTTTAATTTTCTACCTTCCCATAAGCTAGGGCAGTCTCGCCGCATATGATTTGTAATTTTAACACTTTTTAAAATCTTATATTGCTAATGTCTATACAAATTAGATAATAGAATTTTTAGGTATAATCATGAAAGCTTAAGTCTAAAATAGACAATATCTTACCATGGTAGAGATGTTGGTAGAGATGTAGAGAATGTATTGTGGTGTTGAGAGTCTCTTGGTCTATCATAATTTTTGAAGGGTAAATAAATTTTTTTAATCCCATGCTGCCTTTTATCCATTTTAGTAATTATTTTCATTCATGAAATAACTAGTTGATACTACCTGATTTAAAATTTGTTGTTGAGCCATTATTCTCTTGATCTCACACTGAAAAATCATTTTCCTTTACAACATACACAACTTGAAATAGTGAAAATGAGTTGATCTAGAACTTAAAAAGGATTGTATGATTAACTCTATACATGTGTGTCTTCGAAAGGGTAATACGAGAATACATTTAGTAAAATTGGAAAAGGATGTGCATTAAGCAAAAGCCATGGAGGCTTGAGATTTTGGGATATCTCAAGTAAAGTTTGGGGAGATGCAATTTTTTCTGAAGAATTCGCATGCGAGATTCAAAATCTAGTCCTAGAGAGCATGGAGGTTCTGAGATATTTTGAAATCCTAACGCCTATTAACAAAAAATTTTTAAGGGAAATATTTTAAGACACAGAACACTAGCTAAAAGCAAAGCCTAGATCGATCAAATCCTTTCATGGTTTGATCTAGAATTCTCTAGGGACAAGAACTATTTGCAAAAGACATCAATAGCGTGGCTACAGTGTAGAAGCTGACTCCAACCCCTGATACTGAAAGAAGAGCATTGCAATCCAATCTTTGTGGCAAGCCCTCTAAGAGGAAAGAACGTAGCCTACCAATGGAGAGTGTGAAAAAGGGACAGAATTCAGGAAAAACTTAGATGTGCAGTATCCTCATGCTATCAAATATCCATCGATATATCGACTCTCAATACGGTTCTAAGGGAAGTAATTTACTTATTTTGATCGTGGAGAACATACCATTCGACAGGGAGATTCTAAAATTGCAGAAGCTTGATTCAATCAAGTTGCTGAATATTGGAAACAAGCTATAGCACTTACTCCCGATAATTATATTGAAGCACAAGATTGGTTTAAGATCAAAAGGCATTCTAAATAAGAAAACTCCGTCGTTCATGGTTCAACATCAATGTGAAGAGTAAATTGACATTTTAATAATATTACAAAAATATCAACAAAATTTCATTAATACAGACATAATATTAATTTTAATCAATTTATAGGGGAACAATTATTTGTTAATTGAAATATTTTTTTAAGGTTTTTCATTTTATAACTTTTTTAGAAATATATATCAACATTAATATTTTATCGATATTTTCATTGACATTGTCATGCAATTGAGAACTCAACATTTCCATCGCCATCGATGTTTAAAATCTTGAAATGTCAAAATATAGAAATACATCCAAGAAATAGACCAGAAGGAATAGAAACTTCACATTAGTGAGATTGGATCGAACCTCATTTTCCTCACTGCCTGGCTGACGAGTTTTTTCTAAATCGCTTTTCTTTGCTTATTATGTTTTTGTTTTACTTCAAAAAAA
>NW_019104493.1:4188647-4207151 GCF_001995035.1 Momordica charantia | reverse complement strand
ATTACGGTATCTGCATAATTAATCACACAAAACAAATGTCATCCCATAATTACAATATTTGTTTTTCTAATTTTCATAATTCCCATTTGTGGCGCAAATTTTTATTTACCTTTGCTAGAACACTTGTAAAGGTCACCCGGTTGACCATTGAATGTGTATGCATCAGAGATATTGGGAGCCGCTCCTGTTCTAGTGGCCTCCCTCACAACGTCAATAGGATTCGCATCCCACCATTCGCCTAATAATTACCAAAAAAAAATAATAATAATAATTAAAACTTGTAATAATGTTTGTATTTTTAGTGTGTGATTATTAATCGTATAATGTAATGTGATTTTATTATTATTATGATTACCCATAAGAAGTGTTGTTTCGCGGTTTGGTTTGGTGAAAGGGTAGGAATCTCCCTCTCTGGGGCGGATGATTAAGGCACCGTAAACCGTGGCTCGAAGCCATGAGCTGTGAGCATGCCACCACAAAGTTCCTTCTTGTCCTTGCACAGTAAATCTGCATTACAAATTTATTAAAAATATTAAATTTTCTATAATCTTATAGACTTAATTAAATATTATTAGATTAAGTTTTAGAATTTAATGGTAAATTATCTACCGGTAAGTATAGCTTCCTCCCGGTCTGATTGGGCATTGAGTCACAAACTCGGGTCCATCAGCCCACCCGGTTCTAAACTGCCTGATTCCATGCCTGCAAGTCCAATAAGAAATAACACTCTTTTATCTTAGAAAAATATAATCAACATTCAAATCACAAATAAAAGGGAAAAAAAAAGAGTCTAAATATTAGAAATGTTAATTAATTACCAGTGAATTGTGACGTTGTACTTGGCCTTGTTAATGACAGTGACTGTGAGAGTGTCGCCATTGCTGATCTCCAAGGTCGGCCCGGGGAACTGCCCGTTGACCGTAATGGCATTGTGGGTTTTGCACAGCCTCTTCACTGGCGTAGCTTGAATCTGCAGTTAGTTCCATTTTGAATGCAATCAACCCATTAATAAAAGAAAACTAGCAAATTAAAATTAGCCAATAATATTTATAAAAAAAAAAAAAAACATACAACAAACTGATGGCGGTGAGTTTGTGGGTGGGCCAAGCACACAGCCGAAGCAAACAGAAGCAAAACGCCAAACAAGTAAAGAGATAGAGTGGCACTGAAAGACGCCGTTGACATGGCTGATTAGCGAAACAATATTGTTTTTGTTTAAACTTTGAGGAATTATGTAAAACAATAAGGCAGCGATGGATACGAAGAGAAGCTTGAGGAGTTGAGTTTATATAGGAAAAAAATATAGAGGAGAAGAAAGAGAGAGAGTTGTTTGAGTTTGGCAGATTAGGTATTGATATATTGGACAAAAAGAAAAAAAGAAAAAAAAAGGGTCAGATTAAGGAGGATGGGGAAAATACTTAGTTCAACATAATTGAAAGTTGTTACACCCACTGGCCTATTGAATTAAAAACTTTGTGTGTTTGAGAGCATGATTTCATATTGAAACGCTTGTTTCACAAGTCTTGGGTTTTGCGGTTGAATTTCAACAAACATAATCAATAATTATGGGAGATTTTGGCATTCAATTTATTCAAAAATAGGCCAGTGTGCTTTTTTTTTCCTTTTTTTCTGATGTCGTTTTGCGTTTTTTTGGCACTAATTGTATGTCTAAAGTGCAAATTTTTAAAAGAAAAGGGGGCAAGCATAATATTGAGAGGGTTGAATTCTTTATTTTCCATCATCACAAACTGAAATGAATGCTATGTACATATATCTGGCTGATCTAGTCAGAAAAATGAATTTTTGACCATTAATTATTACACATTCATCTTTTTAATCCACCGATACGTACATTGGTAAAAAAAAAAAAAAACAACATCTAATCACTAAATGTTGAGCTACCACTAATCCGTCAGTTTTAACTAGGCTTAAGTGGTATCAATAATAAATTGGAGAAAGAAATGATATTGCGAGATTTGAATACAAACTTAATTTGAGTATATAGTTGAACTTGTTGAGATAATAAATTTTTAAGGTTAAAACTTTGAAGGTAGCTTCTGCTCTTTTTTTTTTTGAACAGTCTATTTTTTTAAATTATCTACATTAAAAAAAAATGAATACAAAATATATTCTAATTTTTATTAATATATCATGTTAAACTATTACTAAACTCAAAAAGTATAATTGATGAGCTATGATATATTTAACTTTTTTTAATATATTCGTAGCATTATGTTCTAATATGATCAATTTAGATATCGTACTATTGATTAAGACATTTTTTTAGTGCAACGTGTGAGGATGGGGGATGAACTCACAATCTTATGTGGAGATATATGTCTATCGTCATTAAGCTATGATCGCTTTGACAATTGATTAAGACATTAATAATTTCTCCTTTTATTTATTTTTTTTTAACAAACGACATATATACAATTAATATATTTGGAGTAAAATTGAAACACACACATGACACATACACATGTAGACTAGAGATGATTGGAAAATTGAATTGAACCTAAAAGATGAAAGGAAAAAAAATCATATAATATAAAGAGAAATTGATGTTGGATGGACAAGAGCACTCCATGCCCATCAATACAACCACGTCTCATTCATTTTAACCTCTGCCTTTGTTGACATTATGTTGGAAGGTAAAATTTCATGCGTGCCCTCCCCCTACTTTTTGGTTTAATAATAGTGTTTGTATAGTTTCAATATAAAATAATAATAATAATAATATTCTGTACAACCATCCTATTGAACTTTGTTGATCCGTCTATAATCGACATTTCTATCGTATTACAAAAAAATCAAGATGTCACTAATATATACATAATATTAGTATTAATCATTTTTAATTTATTTAAAAATAGAAAAATATTTATTTATTAATTTAAATATTTTTTACGATTTCTCTAAATTTTACAGAAATATGTATAAACATCGTCGATATTTACATGAAATTGAGATCTTGACATTTGTATAGACATTAAAATTTTGAATTTTTGTGTACAACTTGAATTAGTCTGCAAACCTTTTTTTTTTTTTTTCTTTATGAGATTCGAGAACATGCATGAATAGTATGTAACGGAAAACAACAAACGCCACAGGGAAAAGAGAGAGAAAAAGAAAATGTAAACTTTGGGTTTAAACTTTAAAAGTCGATATTACTTTTTTCTTTTATTATTTTATAAAGTTGCAATTCGTATCGGGAAATACATGATTTGGATGGGGGCCGTTTTCTTCTAGATTTCATATTTTTTCAGACGCGTTTTAATTATATTTCTAAGATCCCACCATCCCCATATATATGATCACAAAACATATGCCTTTTTTAATCTATTAAAACCTCCCCTCTTACTTTTACTCATGGGACCTTCTTCTACCAACTTCAAATCTTTTCCTCTGTAATTTTTAAACTAGCGGGACCCCATTTCATTCTCCATCGCCACAAGAGTTGCCAATAAATTTTGCTAGTTCAAAGATAGACATAGGGCATCGAGTTTCTCACGAAAAATTATTTACTGCTTTGTTATTGTTTTCTAAGAAATTTCCAATTATATGTTAATTCTTTATAGAATTTCATTTTAATATTTAAATTCTTATTAAGATTCCCTGAAAATCTCTTAAATTTTCTAAGAATATATCTTATTATTTATAAACGCAAAACATAACATCACAATAATATCTCGTAAATTTCACATGCATAAAAATTTAGAGCATTTTTTTAAATATAATGATCAATAACAAATAAATAAATAGACAGAGAGGGGAGGGACAGGGCCGGGACAAAGTGGAAACATATTCCTCGTCACCATCTCCATTTAGGTCACAAGAAAAATTTTTCCACGAGACACTTATAAATTGAGGTTTTCTCCTTTTGAAGCAAGTCCCTCAACAAAGTAACAGCCTACTCAGATAGCAAGGTAGAGATAAATACCATATCCATTTAAATCAAGTAACGTAGTGAATTCACCAGCTATATTAGTTGGCCCATGGGACCCAAACAATAATATTAGTGATTTGGTTTATGATCAAACTGCAGTATGAGAGAAATTATTTAGATTGCTAAGGGATTGAGTGAGCATATAACTAATCATCAATTATCAATTGGGCAATCCAAATTCGTTTGAAGTTTAAAAGAATAATCTTAAAAAAATGTGAATGCACAATGCATAATATATACATAATAGGCCATAAGCTCATGATTCAGACAAAATATTTGAAATATAAATTTAATATTTAGTTGCCTCAACATTTACCTACAATTGGATTGTCATTGACTTGAGTTGCTTTTGCTGGGAAGAATCAAGACTATTCTTATAGACATGTTTTGTGCTTACCACATGCTTCTTAAGAAAATTGAGGTCATCTAATTTAAGGTTTTCCAAGTCAAGTACGCTTAACTTTGAAATTCTTTGTGATTGAACTATAAAAAATAAGGTCCACATGTTGGTATAAATAGTTACTATTAATTATTTTAAATCTTCTTTTAACCATGATCTCAAGTCCTCTCTCATTGGGATATGGTGTCAGGTCATTCATGTAGTACTTCTCCTCTAGTTGGATGACCCGAATTAATTAATGATGAATTATCACGTAAACTTTATCTTCGTTTATTATTATTAGGAAGATGACGCTTATTATTTATTTATTATTACTTTGGTAAGAAAATTCAGAATTAGCTACCTTTCTAAATAAACCCTTCTGATTAATGGATGCAGTTTTCAATTTGGATTCAAGGACCGTCCACCAGGAAAAAGAAATTAAAAAAAGATCATATATTATTCTTTTCGTTTTCAAACAATTGAAAAATAATTGCATCAAACATTTTAAAAGAAAGAAAGAAAAAAACAACTGTCTCGAATTAGGTAACCAAGAAGTGCCCGGAACAGATGAAGGAATTGAATTTGTTCAAGATAGCGAATGATAGTAACATATATTTGACATCAATGCCTATTATATTATATGTGGTATTTCATTTTCAATGTGTCATTTTATCTAAATGTAGGAAATAAAATTAGGACAAAATACACTTTTCTTAATTGAAGTTTGAGACTAACATCTGCTTAATCCCCTGTCAAGAAAAAAAAAATCTATTTAATCCTTAAAGAAAAGTTATACTTTTAGTCCATAAAATTTAAAAGTTGATTGTACATCGACAAAATTCGTCGGAAGAACCATGTAAGAAAGGTGAGAAAGAAGAGGGAGGAAAGAGATTTCAAGACAACTATTGCACTAGTCAGGACTACGGCACGGGCACAACGGTTGTAGTAGGAAGAAAAGAATAAAGGAATAAGAAAAGAATAAAGAGAAAGAGAAAGAAGATGTCAACTCGTACGATCACCAAAATAATATATCCCATATTATTTTTTTCATATTAATTAATAATAAAATGATTTTATCTCCATTTAAAACTATTTTTTAAATGAGTAAAATATAAACCAACTAACTTGAGAACCCAAATAGGCGCTAAAATTAACAAACTTTTTCCGAGAGAGAAAAAAAGAAGCCAATGAGATTAATAGCCTATTTTGTAAGGCATATCTTAAGGAATGGCACCATCAATATTTTCAAAAGTCAAATTACTTTAACGAACCCGGGCGTAGCCTTTCCTGAACAGCCCAGTGTGCAATTATATCTTTTGTGTCAACATCAAATAGCAACACTTGATTTTCCAACATTTTTCATTTTCGTTTAGAAATATTTAGGATTTTTTCTTACAATTTAAGGGAAAATTAATTTTGCTTTTTGACTTTCATGCACTAAAATAATCTGTTTCCCATCAGCTAATGCTTTTCTGAAATTGATAATCCAACCCCCACGTTTCAATTTCGTCCAAAAAAGAAAATAAAAAGCAGGAAAAAGAAGAGATTCTGAGTTTTTTTTGAAAGAAAAATCATATATATTTGATAATATGTAAAATTAACCCACAAATTCATGCCAGCCATTTCGTTTTTAATTTTATATTCTTATAAATTAAGTTTAGAAGTATTACTTTCAAATATGTGTTTATTCATTTTGTTATATAGTATACCTTTTTCAAAATCAAGTTTCAAAAATATTTTTTATTTTTCAAATTTACTAAAAATTCAAATATATTTTTAAGAGATAAAAAATTCTACTAATAAAATTTGAAAAAACAAACACAATTTTTAAAAACAAGAAAACGAAATGGATATCAATGGTCTCGGAGGACTCTTTTGACTTATTTTTTCTTTAAATAAATATTTTATATAAAAAAAGTTGAATTTTTTTTTTTTTTTTGGGTTGGGAATTTTGAGGCATTGTGATGGGGTGAATGGAATGACAACCGTTAGAGTCTTTGAAAGGAAGCAAGTCAAAGGGGTGATGAAACAGGAAGGTTGAGAAATGGATTGGCGAACGACAATCGGATTAACCAAAGTTTGGTAAAGTTTGTTACTGACTTTGAAAAATTAAAAAATAGATTAATTGTTAAGCACATCGACAAGTCGTTAAAGGATTGGAAATGGACAAACCCAACTTCCCAAGTTACTTGTTGAAATTGCCTCCTGCCTTTTTGTGTTCCAAATCAACTTCACTTTCTTCTTCCTTCTTCCTTTTCTTTTTCTCACTTTTTTTAAAAATTATTTTACTCCACGTTTTTTGATTTTGTGATTGTACAAAGCTTCATTTTCGTTGGTTGTTATGGTTAGTTGAGAACCCCACTGCTTTAAATCTCTAATTTTCTCTTTGATGATTATTTTGGTTTGTTTTATCTCTAAAATGTCCTCAATCTTACACCATATCTAAGAAAACGTTGGCCTTGCAAAGCCAGCTCCTCTCTTTGGAATAATATCATCCTAAGAGTTTACAAGTTTACTTTCTAATGAAGGGTTGGAGTCAACCTGAGGTTAGCTTAGCGGGTTAAAGTACATATATACAATCAAAAACCGTGAGTTCAAATCTCTCGCCCCAGATATTGTACTAAAATAACAATAAAAATAAAGGGATTGGAGATCACTTAGTTTGTATTGTTAAACCATGTTTGGGGTTGCTTTTTAGTCACATAATTTTGTTCAATGGCCAACTATATTGTTAATTCCAACATAGTTATGTAGACAAGACATTTATTATCCATCCTAGTATCTGATGATTTAATCTCCTATTTCAAAATAGTTACAGTAATGTATTATGCTCGAAATGATATATAAAAGTTGACTACGCTTTAAGTTTTATTAATCCCAATTGGAAACATTTAATTGAGTATATATGTTGTTCTAATTTTAATTTTGTGAGTGGTATAAAGCTTTGAAAGAGTTTTATTTTTTTATTTTTATTTTTTTTTTGTAATTGAGGTAGGGAGTGAATTTTGTGTGATTGTAATATGTTCATAGGGTGGATTTTCCTTCTTGGGTTTGATTTTTATTTCGGATTGAAGTTTCCCAGGTAAATTAATTATTGTTGTTATCTTTTTTAAAAAAAAATTCTCAGTTGTTTGCTAGGTGGAAGGTTTTTCCCAACATATATTAATAATATAATGATATATAGAAACTAGAAAAAAAAAATCATTTCCTCACAAGTTGATCTCCACATTCTGCAAATATCTACCTTTGCTGAACATTCTTCATCTCCAAGCATCTAGGCTCTCTTTGGACTCATCGTGGCTACAAATTAACTAATGAATTTCATTTCCTTTACTGCCTACTAATGATGACACAATTGGCAAGCTTTAGTTGGATTTTAGATTTTCAATTTCAATTTGATCTCCAAAATTCTATATCCCATCATAGTTATAGTTTTGTCCCAAAAGGAAAAGGGAAACGAGGGCATTCACTTTGGAATTGGATATGTGTTTGTAATGGTCAAGCTTGAAAAGAATCCCATGTTTCGAACATCATGTTGCCAAGGAGATCAGCAGAAGTCCTCAAATCACAAATGAGATGCATTTGGCAAGCACTTTGAGGGAAAGACGTGTGCAAAACCCCAATCTACTCTTAATTGATAAATTATAACCATTCAAACTAATATAATAATGAGGTTCACATCATGCTCGAAAAGTGAACTCTCTTGGTTTTGACCCCTTTTGATGATCCTTTTAGAAACAAAAGGTCCATGGCAGACAAGCTTATCTTTTCGGCTAAAATACAATACACCACTAAATTTTTTAGAAATATATTGAAAATGGTAAACAAATATCCAACAACTTCTAGAAATTTTTAGCCCTTAATACTATTTTTTAGACGGAAGAATTCAAAGAAAATCTTTGACTCCAAAAAAAAATCTAAAAGGGTTACCACCAATAGTTGTGGTACAGTAGATTTGTGGTTGAGTGGGGATACCCTCCCTGATTCAAGTCTTTGCGGGGTACGTAGTCAAAGCTTTCCCCTACTCCACTCGGAGACAAGTCTCGTAATGTGGTGGGTGGCTGTAGATATCTCGATTATAGAAAACTTCTTACGTAAACTACGCGACATCAATTTTGAATTATAAAAAAGAATTCTGAAAATTCTATAAGAGAAAGATTTATACAAAAAGAAACATATAAAATATGTAACATACTAGAGGAGACCAAACAAATAGATGTTTCGTAAACTACAAAACTAGAAATTGTTAGTTGATTCAATTTGAATAAATTTTGTTGATTTTAATAAAATCAATTAATTAACTAATTCGGTAAAAAAAATCAAAATTTTTGGACTTGATATCGTTTCGTTGGGAGCCCAGTAATTGAAAATGGGCTTTGGAAACACGGGACAGGCCCAATTGGATCTTAGTTGCGGCCTGCGGATACATAAATAGTAACCGTGGGACTGCAGGTACCTGATCATAACCCAAGTACATGAGCGTAAAGCCACGCTAGGGGAGGAAGCAGAGAGCTAAAACCATTTCACGGAGAAACTAATGAGAATGGGCGGAAATTTCGAAGCATAACATCTTCCAACGGTGACGAATCACAACTCACAACTGGATAGTACTATAACTCCTTTCTCTCTTCTCTCTCCCTCGATTTTGCCTCCACACAACTTCGCAGCTCTTTTTTTGCTCAACTTTCTTTCCTCTCCTCCGCTGCCTTCGAGCTCGCTTCTTGACCTCTTCCATGGAGTCCTCCGCTACGCTTCGCTCCTTTCACTGTAACTCTCTCTCTCCTTCTCTATCTCTATCTCTATCTCTCTGCTTGTATGTAATTTAAGTTTATTTCAGTGCTCTGGTTTCGTTGCGTAATGATTTAGGCTTTTGGTGACTGTCGCGAACTTGTTCTTGTTTGATGTTAAATCGAACGCCGATTGAAAATGTTGATTGAGCAGATTGTTTGAAACGTAAGTGCATTATTTCGTAGTTGCAATGTTGAACTATGAGTGAGCCGAGCTCCTCCTTCCGTGAACTCGCATTTCGGCGATAGAATGTAGCTTAAACTTTCCGGATCTGGTGTGCGATTCGTTTGACTATTTAGTTATTTTGAGCTACGGTTATCAACGTGGAACCGGAGTTCTTAGTGTAGGCTTGTTTGCTCATTGCGTGTGATTGTTAGTGTTCTAAACGAAATTCTTTGTGATTATTTCAAGAGGAGGATGCGCCTTTCTTGTATTCTCTTTCGGAAGCCTTGGTATGGTAGCAGGAAGCATACCTTAATTTGCAATTTAGTTTTGTGTATATAGAGATAATGTTTGCTTTCGGCCTATGATTGTCAACAACCTGAGGACGAAAGATTCAAAAGAAAAGTTTACGTGTTACAATTTAATGAGGTTGTTGAAATTATAACATTCTCACGGTTCCTGGATTAATTTTTTTTAAAAGAAACCATTAATGATTGCCGCTTTCATCGTCACTCTTTGTTGCCGGGATATATAACCTATAGATAAGCGCACAATATCTTTGGAATTTCATCGAACTTCTATTATTTCTCTTCATTTTTCTGTTTTTTATTTTATTTATTTGTTTTCATTTTCTTGGTCAAAGATTAGCTTAAGGAACAGCTCACCATGAGTTTCTATAACGAGCATACTATTCTGTGTGATTCCAGATTTGGCAGGTGGTTCACGTCTCCAGTTAATTGAGAAACCTTGTAAAATTTCTGTGTCTAATGTTAATACGTCGTGCATTCAAGGACTATCAGTTTTTGGTAAGCCCGCCCATACTCCAACAAACCAGAAGAGAACAGTGGTATTGTGCACAAAGACGCCTGAAGTTACTGAAACTGCAAAACCCAGTGGTAAGATTTATTGTAGTTGAAGTTTCATTATGGTTGTGTTCTGTGAGTAAATTCTGTTCTTCCTCTGACTTGACAGGCGCTAGCTGTTCTTATCCATTATAGTTAATTTATCACAATAAGGTTTGGGCTAAATGTTGTTTGTAACTTGTGTAGTTTAGGTGCCAAAAATAGACTAAATCTTAATTTCTACAACATGGATCAATAAGTTTTCCTGCAAATATTATGCTTTCTAATGCTAGATACTGGTGTGGCAATTTGTTTAATCATATGCATCCTATTCGTTAGTTTATAAACTTATACCGTTAGGCTCAGTTGGGTAAAATAGCGTCCATATTTCTATTGCATTAAGGAAAAAACTAGAGGTATAAACTGGTTTTAAGAACAATTATAGGCAGGAAATTGAAGTCATGCTGTCTCCCCCATCCAAGACTAGATTCTCCCTAACAACCCTTGTCACTTCCCTCCCCTCTTGTACAGAATTCTCTGTCTCTAACTAGCTCCTTATTCTAGGGCTCGGTCTCATTCTAAGAAATCCATGCAGGCAAATACAAAATTGCCCCTCCAAAATTAACCTGGCCTTACTAAATATTCATATACTTCTTTGTCAGGTATGTCAAACGCACCAAGTGCTAAGGACGAACTCCTACTTAAGTAGAATGAAACCATACCCTTACTGAAGATGACTTTAATAGTAAATCATGTGTTTCATCCTTGGTGAACATCTTGGTCTTTTAGTTGTAATTTTACTATTCTTCTTTTAACTACAACTATTGAAGGTTCTGTATATTTTGCACTGAAAACATATATAGGCATTGATCAACTATTCAGGTAGATTCTTTATTGGCTTTTAAACCTTCAACTTGATATCAACAGATAGCGTACTCCAAAGTTCAGTACAGAAGAAGCCTGCAACAAATGCAACATTTCCTAATGGATTTGAAGTGAGTTCAAATTTAATCTTGTGTTCCCGTTTTTTTCCTAATGAATAGCAGACAGTTTTCATTGGGTTTCCATTAGTAACCAGTAGAACTTCATCTGAAACTATAATGACAAGAAACTTGCTGAAATTCATATGTTATGCACTTCTCCTTCATGGTTTATATACACATGTGATGAACCTTGCAATATGGTACTGAATTAGAGTGTCGTGGCCATCTGCTGAATGGAAAAGGCCTTGGAATTATGCCCATTATATCAAAAAAGGGTTTTCTTTTTCTTGCTGAGTGTATTTGTCAGTAATTTCCGAAGGACATTCTTAGAGTTTGTGAAGTTCGAATATTCTTTTCCAGCAGTTGGTTAGTTAAATGTTGCAGTTGAAATCTGATGATATCATTTAAAATTTGTTTCTTAATAGTAATATTGTCTTTGAACAATTACATTCGATCATTCCAAATCAAACTGACTTATCTACTGTTTGAAATCATCAGGCATTGGTACTGGAGGTCTGTGATGAAACAGAGATCGCTGAACTAAAACTAAAGGTGTAGTACAATGCTTTTAAATATTTAGACAGCCATGCAGTGCCAAGAGTTTTTTCAGTTTATCTTTCACCTGATATCATAATTTTCAAAAGAATGAAAAGAACGCGAAGCGGAGTTGATGAGTCTTCTTCTTCTTCCTCAGCATCGCTCCTTCTTCAATTCCCTCTTACAGTATACCAATCTAAAAAAAAGAATGAAAAGAACACTGTACAAGAGACTCTTAGAATGACATTTACATTACATGGTTGTTCAACCAATGAAAAAACAGATGCATTTTGAATTGGTTGAATTCTCTTGGACTAAGTTTCTGGGACATAAAGATGTAGTTTATTCATTTTTTACTTGTATCGATTTGTCTTCTGTTATCTATTATAGGTTGGAGAGTTTGAAATGCATTTGAAGCGTAATATTGGAGTCGTAAAAGCTCCCATGTCTGCCATTTCTCCAACAATACCCCCACCAATTCCATCTAAACCCATGGTTGAGTCTGCTCCTACTGCACCTGCACCTCCAAAATCTTCTCCAGAGAAAAAAACTCCTTTCGCCAATTTTCCCTTTGAGAAGTCATCAAAGCTAGCAGCTCTGGAGGCATCTGGATCAAAAGGATATATTCTAGTATCTTCTCCTACGGTATGTAATGCATTAATGTGTACGGTTATGCTTCATCTAAAAAGAAAGAAGAGGAAAATCTGAGAAACCCTGGCATTATTTTAACACAAATTTTGCTTGTCCTTTCACTAGGTCGGAACATTCCGAAGGGGCAGGACAGTTAAAGGAAAGAAGCAGCCTCCTATCTGCAAAGAGGTATTGCTTTCATGCCTAATTTTTATCTTCAACAACATTTTTAACTGTCAAATTATTGAATCTAGGGGAGAGGATCGTGCCACTTTATTTAAACCTTAGATAGTCTGGATCTTCCTATACTTTGGGAGAAAAGGAAAATCAAACTGACTGAAATAGCCATGCCAATTTATTCTTGATACATATAAATCCGGGTGAGGGGGGAAGCGTGAATCGGTTTCAGCTGGGATTGTTTGTGCTACTGATAAAAAAATTGTGATTTGAAGGTCAACGAATTATTAGAGCTGCTGCAACTAGAACTGCATTTTCCGATTTCTCAGTTCATATGAAACGACGGTCGATGCATGAATCATTAACCCACCTTCATAATAAAGCCAGTAAATAAGTTCTTACTATCTCAAACTAGCACTATATTTTCTGATTTCTCAGTTCATATGAAACGTGTAATTGACGGGATGCATGAATCATCAAACCACCTTCATAATAAAGCTAGAAATTAAGTTCTTACTATCTAAAATTCATGATAACATGTTTACGACTTTTCAAATTCTTTCCCAATTTTAGTTTTACATTTTAAGTCATTTTGAGCAATTCACATAGTTCATGGTTTGGTCATTTAAGTCATTTTGGTGGCTTCTTCCATGCACAGAATGACGTAATAAAGGAAGGACAAGTAATTGGATATGTGGAACAGTTTGGCACTCAACTTCCTGTAAAGGTATATGTGAACCTTCCAATGCAATATTGTTTGGGCCAAACCTCTATGGCATCCATTAATACTAATTTTCACCCTCAATTCGTTGTCGTGCAGACAGACGTGGCTGGAGAAGTATTGCAGATTCTCTTCAGGGAAGGAGGTATGTTTATTCTATGTATCCTGGCAGTTAAAAAGTGTTACATGACATTCCTAGACTTGCGAAATTCCTCTAAATCTCAAACAAGTTTCAACCTTGGAGTTTATTGAGAGAGTTCCTCTTAATTTTATTTCTGGTTTGCAGAAGCTGTTGGCTACGGGGACCCCCTCATTGCTATCTTGCCAGCATTCCATGGAATCAAGTGATGATCAAGGTTTGCAGATTTCTGGTTTCAATTATTCTTTTCGCGTACTGTCTCTACTAAAAATGTGGTTACACAATGGGGGCTTAATTGCTGATACGTACTTTGTGTAGGTTTTTGGGTTTTATTACAATAAAGATCTAATCAACCTACGAATGCTTTTTGGATGACCAATTTTTGTTTTTAATTTTTCTACTTTGCATTTTAAAAGCAAAAATCAAGCATCTTTCGAACCTTTTTTTCCTTCTAAGAATTAGAGAAGCAAAGCATGTCTGTATGATAGCAATTTATGTTTTCTGTTTTTTTATTTTTTTTTTCAAAAGTTAGAAAGAGATGGAAGGAAAGAAAAGTTATAGAGAAACATTTAGATAGAGAAATATTCGCCTGGTTTAAGAAAGGTGAAGAGATTTATATATGAGATTTGGAAGGGAGTAAAGGTGGTTATAGAGAGAGAAGTAAGTTGGAGAAAGACAATGTTATTATGCAGTGTCTGGAAGAAAATGTGGGGTCTTGAGAGATGAATACCAATTTCTAAATTAAGAATCTGAACTTGTTTCTAAGAATGGGTAAAATATAATAAAGAGATTGTGAATAAACCATCATAATTAAAAAAAAGAAATGAAACAATTTCTTTAGTATGTTTTTATCAATTCTTAGAAACACATTTGACTTTTTAGTCAAACTTTAGAACAATTTTTTTAAACTAGTTTCTTTAGTTTTCAAATTTTAAGAATGTAGATGCAAAATAAAGAAACATATAGGTAAACTAAACACAAAATTGTTATCACTGATTTTTTTCTTTTTTTAGGAAAAGATAAATTAAAAAAACCAAATTATAATCTATTATTCGATAATTTTGGTTACAAATTTTCGTTTCTAAAAGAGTTTGACATTTTTTGTTTTTTATTTTTAAATTTCGAAACTTCACTGCCTCTATACTTCCTCTTCGCAAAACCTTCATTTCGCCATAAAGTGATCTGAGACCCATTAAATAATACAATATGATAGATAATGATGCGATTAATATGAAACTGTCCCCATATTATCACAAAACTAAAATTCGAAGGATATGTTTTGAGTAACCATAGAAAGAAGGGATAGTTAGAAGGCTGCAAACAAAAAACCCATTAAGCATTTCCCGCCATCTACCTACCTAACTTTTTACAAAAATTCACATTAAACGATGACCTGTAACAATTCTTAATTTTCTTACGTGCATTATTTACTAGTCCCAAAACGCCCATATATTCCTCTACCATCTAATTCTGAACTTACATGACGACGGCAGAGAAAAAACATCTTTTGCCAAATGCCCTTAGGTTGGTCAACTCCCAACCTCGCTCCTCGTTGTAACACTCCACCTGTTGAAAGATTTGCGTAAAAATGAAAATTCATTTTCATTCATGAAATAAGGTTGGTTCCATAGGGCCAGAAACAACAATTATAAACGACATACCGTTTCCGAAAATTCCTTGTTTTTCGTACCACCTAAAACGTAGATTGTATCTCCAATCACGGCATTAGCAGAGTAGCCCCTCGGTTCATTCATGGGCGCTGTTATCGTCCATGAACCACGACGAGGGTCAAATACCTCGACAGTAGGGATGAAGCTATCTCCACTGTATCCACCCAATGCATATCTGCAAAGGAAAAAAAAAACCCCCTCCGTGATGGTGATTAGTTTGAAAAGAAATTAATGTATTTTATACAATATTCTTAAAAGTACGGTAGTTTTATGAATGTCAATTTCGCTGTATGTTTAACAAATTGTTTTACGTGTTCAAGAAAAAAACAAATTGTTTTATTTGTAATAAAGTAAAAGGGTAGTTATTTAATTGAAATCATATATTCAGGAAACCCTTTTATATTAATTATTATATTTTTGTCAAAACGCGTAGCTAATTAGCATATATTTACAACGAAGAAGTTGAGAGTTCGATCCCCACCCCACGTGTTGTACTAAAAAAATATATATTATATTTTTCCTTTTTATATTTGTTCCTAAAAATAAATGATTTTTATACTCAGAAAATTTCACTAAAAGCACGTAACATATTTTAAAAAATATTATTAAAATATGTAATCTTAAAAAAGAATCCGATATTTCACCTCTAATACTGATAATTAACTTTTAAAAACTATACATGCCTATAATGCGAAGTAAAGTGGACAAGAAAGCTTACAGTTTTTCGTTGAGTACAGCCAAACAATGGCATCCCCTCTTTGTAGACATACTCGCAATTTCTCTCCACGATTTCTCCCGCGGGTCCAATATTTCTACTGACCTAAGGAAGAAGATATCATGTCAAACTCAAATTCTCACGGGATTCCAGCAATTTCTACTCCATAAACTCTTATTATCATTGGCTGTGTACTCTTTTGGAATACCAGACGAAAAATTTAATTTTATTATCAGTGTCGAGCAAAGGAGAATAGAAGCGATGCCTCAAAACATCCACGATTCAATAAATAGCAAGTGAAACTGCAAGCATCTCAAAGGAAAAATTACACAGCCAAAATGAAGTCAATTCAAGCGAAGATGGTAATTAAGCAGAGAATTCATTAATGCATATGCATATCCAATACTAAAATGAATGTAGGCTTACTGCAAGTAGTTCTTCCCATCAAATCCTCCCACAGCATAGAGAATGCCATTAAGTTCCCCAGCAGCAAGAGCAAATCTCTAGTTAAATTAGACTTCTGTTAGAACATGCCTCGAGACAAAATTCTGAAACTTTGTAATCTAAAACTAGGAAGAGTAAAAGGTAAAATCTTCATATAGAAAACTACAGTAAATGCCATAACATGGTTACTTGTCGTTAAAGATGGAAGCACTAGTGGCTCCATAATCTCTGATAAAAGCTTACAAGTTACACAAATTAATTAAAGAATAAAAGATAAGAATTTCACAACACCATTTCTTTGCTTAACAGAACACTTATCTAGCAGTTCTTATTTTTCGCAGAAGTTATAAAAACATTTGTAAGGAAATACCTCATGTCTCATCGATGGAGTTTGGATCCACCTTCCAGCATCTAAATCCAACATTTCTACTTCTGAGAAACATTCAACTCCATTTCCACCACCAATTGCAAAAATCTTATTATTTAAAGATACACCGGCCAAACTTCCCTTCTCCCGATTCAATGAGGGTCGACTAACCCACTGATGATTTTCTAGGTTATATGATTCAACTACGTATAAGAAAAATTACAATATCATTAAAATAGGTTAAAAGAATCTACATAAATAAATGACTGAAAAAGCTTCAAACAAATACCTGTATCATACCACACTTTTCCATTGGCACCACCAAGAACATAAATTTCACCATCTAACTTAGCTGTTGAGGCATGTGAACGCACAGATTTCATTGCAGGAAGAGATTCCATAATATCCCTGAAAGGATAATAGCAATTCATAGTTGATAACCAACAAGAACCATCAAAACCTCCCACTATCAATATAGATTCTTCAAGGTTTGCATGAATCTCTTCAGTTGACTGAAGCTCTTTTCCTTCCATGCTGCTTTTCTTAGGATTCATATCACTTTCTAACATCTCACACCGGCTGTTTAAACTTTGAATTTCAATTTTTGATCCAGCCTGTATTGCAACATAATTCAGCCTCTAGTAAATCATGAAGATTAAGTTTGAAAGAGGCGTAAACAAATTAGCATAACTCCAATTTAAAGAGAGTATACAATTACAGAAGTGAATAACATAGAAGCATCATCATGGGAGATAAGTCCTACCAGCTCCTGCTGCAGTAAATTGATTTTCTGAACTTGTTTATCGTGTAACAACTTCAGCTCTCTGACTTCTGCTAATAACTTTAGTGAATTGAAAACCAAGAAGAATATATCAGAGTAAAAAAACACAGACTGGTACATACGCTGGGGATCAAAACAAAGAAGTGTCATAAAAAGGGTGCTCAAGTACCTGAGTAACAAGCTGACGATCAGAACTCAAATTCACATCTATATTGGCTCCTAAAGAATTGTTCGCTGTTCTCTCCCAATGCATTCGAACGTCCTCATCATAAGTGTCCTCAAACAATATCTCTTCATCACCCTTAGAAAGAGCATTTCCTTCCATATTTTCTGCTACATCTTTAAGGTTTGAATAAGGAAGATTCACCTCCAAAGCAATTGACTTGTACTCTTCACTTTCAACTTTGACTTCAAAATAGGAAGAGTCTATTTCATTACTTGATATGAAGAATTCAGGTTCTTCAATTTCTCTGTCTTCCAGAACCACTGGTGGGAGCTTCACAAGACTTACTTTCTTCTTCAGAAGAACGCGATGTACAAGAAGGCTCCTCCCACCCATAGCTAGAAGGATTTGAACTAGAAAGATTCAATTCAGATGTTGGTTTCTCAAAATTCAATATCCTCTTTCGCAACAGTAGGAGAGACTTTGAACAAGGAGCTCCACTTTTTCTTTGAATCTGGACAAGTAACACTTATGTTTGAAGAAAATACCGAACTATTGGTGCTGTCTTCTCTTACATTGATAGTTTGGAAAGTTTTCAATGAACTGCTCGCTCTGTTCAATGGGGAAACAGTCGTCAAGATTGGTGAAGATGAAAATAAAGCAATCAACCTGTCTGTCTGCCTTTGGTCCAGTTCAAACCAAAAAAGCTTTGACTCGTAATAATTGTCAGAAATGATAGGCCTAAACTGATCTTCCAGCAAGGGGTGGCATTGCATCCGGGTCTTAAATTTAACCTTATCAACAAAATAGTAAGAGATCCTCAATTATGAGCATCCAACAATGTTACACAAGACGAAGCATCTCCATTACACATAAAGATACCTGTGCAGAATATGGAGTATAATCCATACCGTCATCAGTCCAAGCATATGGACTAATATACTGATTGCCTCGGCTAGTAGCCTCAAATATACGAATCTATTTGTGACCAATTACATATATCAAAGGAGCAATTATTACAAGAAAGGCAAGGAAGATTCAAGAGGCTTTCACA
>NW_019104493.1:4159962-4187967 GCF_001995035.1 Momordica charantia | reverse complement strand
ATCATTCGGTAAGTTAGTCGTTTTTGTGAATGTTTGCAAGGATCCTAGAAGGACCTCTAGCTTTGTAAACACGAGCAACCTTGGTGCTTATCACCTCCTGTCACTGTAGTTAAAGAGAAACAGAGGCAAACCAGGATCGATATTTCATACATAAGAGAAATGTGGAGCCGGCAATCCTATTCAAGAAATTAAAAAGTATCACAAAACCTATTTGTTATTGAATATTAAAAAAGGACAGTAAAATTTGAAAATAAATGGTTGATCAGCAAAGGAAGTGGCCAGCAAACCAAACAATTGTTCGGATAGACATTCTTGCATTGTGCTGTGCTTGCAACCAAAAATAACTCCAGCCAATTTACTCTTTTCCGAGATTCCTGGCGGTGACACTGCCATTTAACGTACAAAGAGGCAGGGATTTTTCCTGCATTGTACAGGTCCGAGTATTCCTCCCAGCGCCCATCTGCGATTGATGAAAAAATCCACGATAAGTAAAAGGTTTCAAGAATAAGGAAACTTATCTCAGGAAGCTACTGTATAACAGTCCATATATCTTATTTAAGGATCGAAAATCATACTCCCGCATTCGTTCAAGATCATCAAATTAAATAAAATGCCGAAGAGAGCAAGTCTGAATCAGCCAAACAACGTTGCCTAAGGAATGATTAAATATACTTGTCCAGAAACAGTAGAGTTGCAAGATGAACATATACTTGAAAATACAACTTGAAGCAGAGGCGAGGTGTACGAAACTCAACAAAAGATACTCCTGAGTAAGAAATCGTCGCACGTCTATAGTAGAGTACAAAGAAAAGTAGAAAATAATATCGAAAACCATAAAATAAAAAAATAAAAAATCTTCGGCTAACAAATTATGCTCAGCGAATGATCAAATAGACTTGACTAAAACAATAGAGTCGCAATGCGAGTTACTTCGGAGGTGGAAGATGAACATGATGCATTTGCTTGAAAACAAAACTGAAGAAAAGGCTAAAAGATGTACGAAACTCACCGGAGAAAAACAAGAAATCGTTAGACTCGACGGAAAACTTCTCGCCGACGGCCAAAGAACGATTTGACGGAAATGAAAGACGCGAGAGGTTTTGACACTCTCTGATGGACGAAGACGGACGGTTTAGTAAATGCTCAGGAAATTACGATTTTACCCTTTCAATTGCTGGAAATCTTCACTTCCCCCTCTGCTATACTTAGTAGGCTGTAGGCCTAATCTTGAAAAGTTAAAATAGTAAAATAGCTACAAAAGAGGAAGTTTGTCAGGTTTCATGATTCCTAATTAAAATTTGCATGACTCTTCCTCTTCCATATAACCATTCTTTTTTTTGGTTTGTTTTTAATTTGTAAATTGTAAACACCATTATCTAATTTAATTTGAAGCGGTAGTATAAATAATATATATATATATATATATATATATATATATATATATTATAAGGTTTAAAATTTTATAAAAATGACATAAATTACAAACTTATACAAGTGACCAACCAAAAGTCACTTTTGGAATGTTAAAGAAAATAGAAATATTAATATTTCTATAAATACATATTTTCATTTACTATAATTCTCTTTTGTTTCATTTTTTAAGTGTAAAAAATAAAAACATATGATTTATCTTGTTGATGGGTACCGTGGTAATTAGCATATATTCCTCTTTAAGTTAGAAGTTAGAATCCTCATACGTCATTGATGCTCTCTCTATGATTTCTCTCCTCCTTTGGTATTGCCTTCTTACAATTTCTCTCGATTGACATCCTCTTCTCTTTATAATTTTCATTGACAGGCTCTCATTGGTAAAGATGAATGCAGCACTAAGAAAACCTTCGTTACACTGAAATGCTTTTGCTCCAATCTAATTAATCATCAAGAGGAAATGAAAAGTTTCATAAGAACAAACAAAAACAAGTAATCTCCAGTTGGCATGTTCATCATGTGTGGCTATTATGCTATTATTGCATTTTAATTTATAATTACAATGGTTCTAAAACAATGTTTATAACGGGTAGTAAATGAAATTTTTGTTAAGTTGGTTTTTCAAACATATAAGACTTATATGTTGAACTAAATGACCCTTTGTATTCTAACAATCGAACAAAAGAACCACAAACTTAATTTGATTGATGATTGAATTGAAAATGTATTTGAAAAATATGTAAATTCAAATTTGAGAAGAGAAATAGGTAATTATCTCATTTCCAAATGAATTCGATTAATGAAGGACACTAAAGAAGTAGTCAAAAGTTTACAATTAAAGTTTGATACTAAAGAAGTAGTCAAAAGTTTACAATTAAAGTTTGACACTAAAAAAGTAGTCAAAAGTTTACAATTAAAGTTTACTTTATATATTCAAATAATTTCCATCAATCTTCATTCAAGAAAAAAAAAATATTTTTTGGATATTTCCATCGATATTTTCATGAGTAAAATGGTCATATTATTATCTTTAATGGTTAAAAGTGATCAACTATAGGCTAATTAAGCTACAATTCATGTTTTATTTGCTAATTAAAAAAATTCCATGTATTTTCATTACTTTTGTAGAAATATCTGGCGACATCGACATTTCATTCAAACCTTGAAAATAGTAATAAAGTTGTACTAAAAAGATATATAGTAATGCAAAAGTACTACTGTAAACAGTCAAAAAAAATTTCATTAGGGTCAGAGGTGAAGCAAATTATTTTCATTTTTAGTAAGAATCAAGAATGCCTTTTTTAGTACAAAATTATAAGGGTGCATTTGGTTGATAATAAAAAAATAGAAATTTGAGAACAATGAAAACCATAGCTGTATTCTTTGTTTTCAGTGTTTTCACATATGTGTTTGATAGTAGATTTAGTAATTGAATCTCAATTTAAAAAATTGTTCAATATGTGTTTAGTAATATATTTGTAAACTAGAGGTGGTTGCAAACTAAATTTTAGTTTAATCTAAACTTATATTAATTAATTTATTAACATTTTTTTATGAATTTTGTATAATTGTTATTTTACAAGGTTATATAATTTAGAATACATTATATTTTACATGTTTTAATTTTAACAAATATAAAATGAGTTTATAATATGAAGTAATATATTTATCAAAGTTCTTATCATTTTTAATGTAATTCTGCATCTTCAAAATTTCAAATTCTGAATCTGAAAACATAAAAAAATCGTTTTTAGGAATCACAGAATCCGAAAACAGTTTTAAAAACAAATATCCAAAATCCTGTCAAACGCGTATTCCTGGATCCATTTGATTTAGTGAATCTGAAAACAAAAAAACAGAATCCGAGTGGACATCGTGGAGTTTTTTGCTTTATTTTACATTTCCTAAAAAAAGAAAAAGAAAAAAAAAAAGCTAGATTGCATGGGTAAGAATAAAAAATGTCTTTTATGTGTACAAATTTTTCAGTTTTTTATTAAGTGTAAGTAGATTGTATGGGTAAAAATGAAGAATGATTTTTGTCAGCTCTTAAGAAAGTTGATTTTGTTTCCTCCATTAAAAAAGAATTCAATATTTTTTCAAATGAAAATCTAATATAGTCTATTTTGTTGTAGTTGAATTTGAACCAACTCAAAGTTGGGTTATTAAGGTCGTTTGATAACATTGATATTCATTGTTTCTGTTTCTTTATTTTTAATGAGTAAAAATGTATTGAATGTTTATAACTTCCAATAATTTCAAGTATAATAAAACAACATTTTTATTTACGTTTTGGAACAAATTAGAAATGGGAAGAAGAAACTTATTTTTGTTGTTTCTAAAATTTTTATACGAATATTCCAAAAAAAAAAAAACAAGAAACAAAATTAGTTGTAAAATATTTAAATTTCTTTAGAAAATTGAAAACGAGAAACAAGAAACGGGAACTTATCAAACCCGTCTTAAAACAATTAATTTCTACAAATTTAGTTACATGTGTTAAAGCTATAAAATCATGTATAAAAGGACAATATATAAACTGCTGGAAAATAGAGTGATTGTACCTTCTCTGAAATCACATTGAATTGTTTCCATAATACTGAAAGTTCTTCCCTACAGTGGACGTAGGTCTAATCCTTGTTGTGATCTTCTTCCCTTTCATCTCAACACTTTACTTTCTTTTGCCTTGCGTCTGCAATCACAAAAAAGGGAAAATGTTCTTTTATTTCCCCAACCTCTATCAAAACTAAAACTTAAACATTTTTTTAAGTTGAAAATTGGAAACGCTTATTTAAGTTTAAGGTGAAATTTAACGAAATTGAAAATCTAGGGTAAAAATTGATCCATGCTGTCAAATTTAGTGTTAAAAATTAAAATTCATTCTTTCCCGTTGTGTCACTGTTGATATGCATCTATATTACTCTCTACATTAATCTGAATGCAAATAAAAAAAAAAAAGAACTTTTATATACATTTGCTAATTTGATTTATAATCTCTATTGGGACTGCATTCTTGAGATTGATGATTCCTTAGAAAATATTGTCTTGAGTTTAATGTCACAAGTCTTGATGGGAGATCAAAGACTTATATGGAGATCTCGCTAAGTTTTATGATTTGAGGTTGAATAACATATTTAGAGATCCAAGCCAAATTTCATGATTGGAAGGTTGAAGATTTATAATTCAGATCTAGCTTTTGCGTCAATGAATTAATGAAATATTTTGATCTCTTAAATATGTTAAAGTAAAACATTTTTTAGAAGCAAAANTTCTAAACATGTTACTACTTACTATTGTTCTTTAAATACTTTTCCGAAAATCTTCTTCTTCATTTTTAAATTAAAAAAAATGCATTTTCTTCCTGAAATATACAACAGTCAATTAAACAGAAGGGAGAGAAGGATGAAAAAAAATGGAGAGGGATAATATCATCAAAATAACATCAAATGCTCCACCATATCCAAACTGTCTAGCAATCAGAACAGATCAAAGAAAGAAAAAGTTGACTCAAACTTCACCCCCATATCTACCAAATCTGGGGGTATTGAAAAAAAGCTGCTGCCAAAACTGTAACATAAATGGAGATTAACGCAAGTTAAACAGTGCTTAATAGAAGTCCTCTAGTTTACTAATCAAGAGAAGTCAACAGACAACAGTAAATTTACACTCATGCTATGTCCCAAAGGCTTCATCCATAAGTTCCACCATCGGCTCTCACGTTGGTTTTGGAGGTGGGCATCTCGGTTGTCGCTTTGCATTGTAAAGTCATCCTCTGTATGTGACATTCTTTGAAGAAAACTAATGTTGTTGATACAACTAGAACTATGGCTACTCCAAATGTTTTCTGTTGTTGTATGAACATCGCAAGGGTGAAAGCAGCAGCGAGAAAACCCCTTGTTACACCAAAATCCCTCCCTCCAATCTCGTTAATCATCAAGAGGAAATGAAAAGTTGCATATGACAACACAAAAACAAGTAATCTCCAATTGGCATGTTCCTTATGTGCCATTACGTAATACATAACATAACCATTTCCAAAAGCCTTCAAAACACCTACCAAAGGAAAAACTAAACTCCCCCAATTCTGCAAGAAGTTGGAGAACCATTGTTGAGTGAATATGAAAATGCCAAACATGTGAAGTGCTGCAAAGCCAAGAGTAACCAGGAATATATGATTTGGAGGGATTTCAGTTTCCAAGCAGTAGGCCAATGATGCAACACATACACCCAGCGATATAAGAGTTCGATCTTGACCCTTGATAATCTTCTCATAAACCAGAGTATCCATGTGCTCAAACAGCTCAACAATCTTTCCCCACTTCATTTCAAGGAAATTTCAATTCAAGTGTAAAAAAGAACCAGAGAGGTGGAATGGCAGCGGAGAAGATCACAAGTAGAAGAAACAAAAGCCCTGTTTATTTAAGCAATCGGGAAATTATTGAAGTGTTGAATCAGGAAAAAGAAAATATAAAGTTGAGTTTATGTTTGAATATCAGAAAAACCACAGAAACACAATTGCATACCAACGCTATCCAGGGACAACCAAACTTAATACAAATTCAGATATATCTAAACGAATTTCAGATGAAAATTATCTCGAGAAGCATGTATATAGCAGTCTATATATATTATTTAAGAATCGAATATCTTATTCCTGCAATCCTTCAAAGCTCCTCAAATTAAATAAAATGCTGAAGGGAACTAGTTTGATCAGCCAAACAACATTGCCTAAATATACTTGTCCAAAAATAGTAGGATTGCAAGATATTATGAGAGGTGGAAGAAGAACATGTCATGCTTGAAAATACAACTTGAAGCACAGGCGAGGTATAAGAAATCATCGCACGTTTCTAATAGATTACAAAGAAAAGTAGAAAAGAATCGTGAAAACCGTAAAAAAAATCTTCAGCTAACAAATTATGCTCAGCGAACGATCAAATAGACTAGTACAGAACAATAGAGTTGCAAGGGGTGTTATTGCGGAGATGGAAGATGAACATCATGCTTTTGCTTGAAAACAAAACTGAAGCAAAGGCTAGACGTACGAAACTCACCGGAAGATGGATAAGAAATCGTCGGAAACTTCTCGCCGACGGCGAATCCCGGTTCAAAGGCCTCACCACAGAACGGTTAGATGATTCGAGATTTGAATAGAAGTGGAGAATCAGAAAATAGTGAGCACGCTGCACTGTGAATGTGAATACCGCGAGTGACGACTAAATGGACGGAAGACGAGCGGTAAATGTTTGAGAAATTACCATTTACTCCTCCAATTGTGAGTATGGAATAGGGATTAGATTTTAAACTAATTGATTGGATTTTTGTGTGATTTAAAAAGCTAATCTAATTTTGCATTTTTTTAAAATTATATTATTTATGAAATTTATAACTTTTTCAAACCCAAGATCCTTTTATGAAATTAAAAAAAAAAGTTTTCAAAATAAAACTTCCAAATCCATAACCCTTTTAAATTTAATAAATAAATAAATTCATCTATAAAACTCTAATGCAGACAAGGAATAATAACTTTTCAATATTATTAATGCGTTCCAAATTTGTATAATGTCCCTCGTGATGCTCATAATCATTGATTTAAATTTTATTATTGAATTGTGAATTAATAAAACTTGAGATTTTATATAAAAAGTTATGGTAAATTGCAAAAACCATCCCTAAATTATAATAGTTGTTGCAATTACACCCACAAACTTCTAATCATCAAAATTAAACCCTCCAACTTAAATAATTGTTTGAATTAATCTTTCGTGTTGGTTGGGTTAGAATTGTCGTTAAGTTCTGCATAAAAAACAAAAGGAAAAACAAAAATAAAACTCTCAAACTCAAGTTTGAAGAGCAGCGTCTGATCCTTTCTTGAAAACCTGATATGTGATGTTTGATTGCTTGCACAATTTCATCTTCCTTAAAACGCTTCCATTTTTAACTTTTTCTAGTTATTCATCTACGTAGTTTTGGGTTCCTCTTAGTCTCAATTTCGCCGAATTTTTTAAGATAATTTTGCAGAAAATGGAAGTCTGTCGCTGAGTTTGTAATTATCTCAAACAAAAGTCATCCTCTCTATACGACATTCTTTGAAGAAAATTAATGTTGTCGATACAACTAGAACTATGGAACTAGAACTATGGCTACTCCAAATGTTTGTGGTTGATGTATGAACATGGCAAGGCGAAAGCAGCAAGAAAACTCCTTGTTACACCAAACTCCCTCCCTCCAATCTCGTTAATCATCTAGAGGAAATGAAACTTAAGGTCTGGACTAAATTGTCGATTTTTTAAATTTAAGGATCAAATAGAAACTTATCATCAAACTTAGAGATCAAAAATGTATTTTAGAAATCTGTACGATACAAAAAAGAAATTGATTCCAAAAATAACTCACATGCTCGATATTAAAATAAGAGTATCATAATTATTTGTGGTACAATGAATAATCATATGATTATATTCTGTACCTGTCATGCTTTCTAAACAAAATAATCAAATACTTTTGATTTCTATAAAACAAAAAATAAATGAAGGATGATAATGAGAATAACAGTTTATTGCAATTATGAAGTCAAAAAAAAAAAAAACAGTTTATTGATGATAATATTTGTCCAAAGTTAAATGTTGTCTTATATTTTAGCTATCTATCTTCCATGTTTTTTTTTAAGTTAAACTTGAATATTTATATTCCAAGTTTTTTTTTTTATAATCATTTTATTTAAGGAAGAAGCATAATAATTTTTATATATTGGATGACTAAATATATGGTTGATAGTACAACAACACATAATAGATGGATGTGGCATTTTACGAAGAATGGCTCCTATACAGTAAGAAGTGGGTACAAGTTAGCTATGAGATTGAATCTACCTTCCCAATCCTCTAGCTCTGACAAAAATGAGAGGTGGTGGAAGGATTTCTGGAAAATGGACCTTCCCCCAAAAATTAAAATTTTTCTGTGGAAAGCAATCAGAAATTGTATCCCAGTAGTGACAAACTTGAGGAGAAGAGGTATGGAGGTGTCACCTATGTGTCCAATTTGCCTGAAAAAGGAGGAGACAGTGGATCACGCTCTGGTGGGTTGTAAACGGGCGTCCAAAATCTGGTCTTTGCTTCTGCCAGCATTAGATTCTTCTAAAAATTTTAACGGCTGTTTTGTCGACCGGTGGACTAAGGTGATGTCGGATCTTTCGCAAAAAGAAGTCACCCTCGCTGGTATTACTAGCTGGACCCTGTGGAATGATCGAAATTCACACATTTTTAAAAATGGTACAGCTTATGTTCATTTGAAATGTAGATGGATTTTGGAGTATGCTGATGAATTTCTGAATAAAAATAAATTGACCTTGGAGACGCAAGCGGCCCCCTCCTTCAATCCCATCGTCTGGTGTCCCCCTCCAAAGGGGTTTTTAAAAATCAATACTGATGCTGCGTGTACCACCTCTGTTGGAAAGTCCGGAATAGGGATTTTAATCCGTGATGATGAAAATCGGGTACAAGCGGCGATGATTTCTTCCCAGCGTTTGGGAAGCCCCCTTTTGGTGGAAACCCTTGCTATCAGAGAAGGAATTCGTTTGGCGATNTGAATCTACCTTCCCAATCCTCTAGCTCTGACAAAAATGAGAGGTGGTGGAAGGATTTCTGGAAAATGGACCTTCCCCCAAAAATTAAAATTTTTATGTGGAAAGCAATCAAAAATTGTATCCCAGTAATGACAAACTTGAAGAGAAGAGGTACGGAGGTGTCACCTATGTGTCCAATTTGCCTGAAAAAGGAGGAGACAGTGGATCACGCTCTGGTGGGTTGTAAACGGGCGTCTAAAATCTGGTCTTTGCTTCTGCCAGCATTAGATTCTTCTAATAATTTTAACGGTTGTTTTGTCGACCGGTGGACTAAGGTGATGTCGGATCTTTCGCAAAAAGAAGTCACCCTCGTTGGTATTACTAGCTGGACCCTGTGGAATGATCGAAATTCACACATTTTTAAAAATGGTACACCTGATGTTCATTTGAAATATAGATGGATTTTGGAGTATGCTGATGAATTTCTGAATAAAAATAAATTGACCTTGGACGCAAGCGGCCCCCTCCTGCAATCCCATCGTCTGGTGTCCCCCTCCAAAGGGGTTTTTAAAAATCAATACTGATGCTGCGTGTACCACCTCTGTTGGAAAGTCCGGAATAGGGATTTTAATCCGTGATGATGAAAATCGGGTACAAGCGGCGATGATTTCTTCCCAGCGTTTGGGAAGCCCCCTTTTGGTGGAAACCCTTGCTATCAGAGAAGGAATTCGTTTGGCGATGCGGATGGGTTTCAGTAAGGTGGTGGTCGAATCTGACTCCCTCGAAGCGGTTAAACTTATAGAGAAGAATGAGGGGTGGTTAAATGAGGTGGTTTCATTGATTGTTGACATCAGACATTTGTGTGTGAATTTTGACGATTTTCGAATTCAGCATGTTCGTCGTGAGGGAAATAGGGTCGCTCATATTCTCGCTAGAAATGCCATTTCTATAAATAGTCCCCTTCTTTGGCTTTGTGATTTTCCAGTTTGGCTTCTGAGCAGTGTGAAAGCTGATGATCGCACTAATATAGCCTTGGCAAGTTATTTTCTTTAATGGAAGTTTCTTTTAACTCAAAAAAAAAAAACAACACACAATAAAAGTATTTTTTTTTTCTAAATTGACAATACTAAAAATAAAAGTAGTACAATATCAAGTTCTGTTAATTTAATCGAAAATTTTAGAAAAGCAAATATTATTTATTTGAAGAAATACAATTTATAATTGACAGTGCATTCTTCCCTAAAAAAATATACCTTATGTTAAAAAATGTAAATTTTATTTTAAATATTAAAAGGCTAAATATATATTTTGTTCCTTTAATTTAGTTTCTGAATTTTAGTTTAAATTTTAAGGACGTTTTTAAAAATAATAAAAAAAAAATACAAAGGGGAATATAGTGTTTATTTACTTAATTTTTTAAACCAAAAAATAAAAAATAAAATGAAGGTAAAACCAAGGCTAAAGAGTATGAACCTCATCCCATCTAGAATTCGGAGCCTAAACTGTTTATAAATTCTTTTAGCCGATTTAAACTTTTTTTTTGTCGATTAATAATCATTATCAACCGGTTAATCTCTCAATTAGTTAAGATGCCTATTTTGAACCAAAAAATAATGAGTTCATTCTCCATATTACACTAAAAATATAATTATTTTCAAAATTAAAAATTTAAAGATAGATATAGAAATATTGAAGTCTTAATTTCATAGAGATGGTAGGTAAGATATCATTATTGATGGATATTTTAAACAAACATTTTACTCTTTCTAGACAAATAAAAATTTTATTATTATTGATATTATATTAATGATATTTAGTTAATGTCAAAACAAGCAGTTGAACCATACTTGATATATATCTCCAAACTGTGAGTACAGTTACGGGCTTCTCAACTTCTCCCACCTTTTTTCTTTTTTGAGAGAACTCAACCATTCAATATTGTAGTTGTACTAAAAATAAAAAAGTAATAATAAAATCAATAATAAAAAAAATCAATATTTTATTTGTGACTGTACGTCTACCTGGCGTCTATATCCCATATTTTATTACGTATCCAACCTTCTGTTCACCCATTTCAATTTTTATTTTTGTGATTTTTATAAATATGTGATGCCAAAAAATTCCAAATATCAATTGTTGAAAGTTAGGCTTGAGGATCATAAACGATTGATTTCAGGATTATAATTTTATTTTTTAAGTTGTTAGATCATTGATAACAATTTACAGTGTGATTTTTTTTTTCATTTTAAAAAAATTTACAACGTGAATTTTGTATTGTAATCTATCAATTTTAACATAACTCAAATTAATAAAGTACACCTAAAGATAGATGATTTGACCTCTCATTGGACTAAAATCAGTAATAAGCTATTATAAATTTATTTTATAATTTAATAGCACGGAAAGAAGTCTAATAATCAGAATATTTTATTGTTATTCTAATTTTTAAAGAGCCAGGCAAAAAAAAAAAAAGATATAGTTATGAATTTAAAATATTAAAATATAATTTAGAGGTGGAAATTCAATTCAACGGTTCTACCAATTCGCTTTTTGTGACGATGTGGAAGTGACAGCTGCCACACCCTCGCCACGAAATGAAGCTCCATGCCCACGGCGGCTTTACTGCCGGACCCGTACATGCGAGCTCCACCGTCCGCCGGCCACGTTCTGCTGCTCCGGAGACTTCTCTCCGGCAGAATTCGATTTCGGAGAGTCGCGTTGTTAGGGGAATTTCAATCGGGAGAAAAAGTTGCGCAAGTTTTTCAATCAGGCGAAATAGCCGCGCAAGTTTTTCTGTTCATTGCCGACGGGATTTACAGGAAGATTCGGAGTGTTCTGATGAGG
This sequence comes from Momordica charantia, assembly GCF_001995035.1. The sequence continues at coordinate 4,176,134 of NW_019104493.1, read as the reverse complement.
TAGGGAGAAAATCCGCTTCGCCAATACTCAGTACGAGACGAGCCGTGCTTGGTGTTCCGTTAATTGCAATTGGAGCTCGATTTCTACAATCAGCCGTAGTCAGAGCGGAAGAGAAGTCGCCGGAGTCTGTGACACCAGTCCTTGAGGCGGTGACTTCACCGTCGCCGTTGGCGTCGCCTCAAGCTTCGACGGTTGAGAAGGAGGAAGCAATAACTTCGAGGATTTACGATGCGACTGTAATCGGAGAGCCGCTGGCCGTGGGAAAGGACAAGAGTAAAGTATGGGAGAAGATAATGAATGCTCGGGTCGTATATCTAGGAGAAGCCGAACAAGTTCCAATTCGAGACGATAAGGAATTGGAGCTTGAAATTGTGAAAAACTTGAAAAGAAGGTGTGCTGAAAGTGAAAGGATATTGTCTCTGGCTCTGGAGGCGTTTCCTTCTGATTTGCAGGAGCATCTCAACCAGTACATCGACAAAAAGATTGATGGAGAAACTCTGAAGTCTTACACTTCATATTGGCCGCCGCAGCGCTGGCAGGAGTACGAGCCTCTTCTAAGTTACTGTCGTGAAAATGGAGTTCGTATAATTGCTTGCGGTACACCGCTCGAGGTAATTGATTTAAACTCTAATTTCATCCATTTGTCTTCTCTGGTGGGAAATTTACATGTCGAGACTCAACTCAAATAGCAGAAAACTAACCAATAGAGTATCCCATTAGCTTTATGCCTCTTTGAATAGCGAGCCTGTGGAATGAAAAACTATTGTTCTATCAGTGGCTTCACAGTCCCATGTCGAATCAGAAGCAGAGAAGACTGTAATGACAGATTCATATGGATTTAGACCCAATCTAGATAATATAATACCACTATAAAGATTGGGTCGTGTTGTTCTTTCCAAGTTTATAGTATTTGTTTTCTAGACATAGTCATGTGTGCTTTTATGGCTCTACAAGCTAGTTCTTTAAAAATATTTACTGATGTAAGAATTTCCTGATTTGTTTCATTTCTCTTCAGCATAATTTTGTCTGAGCTTCTTGCTGTTGTTCTTTCCACATAAGTAAGAGTCATCTTGTAATATGGATACCGCATTAATTATGAAATCATGAATAGGTTCTGAGAATTGTACAAGCAGAGGGTATTAGGGGGCTTTCAAAAGCTGATCGAAAAGTATTTGCTCCGCCAGCTGGTTCAGGTTTCATCTCTGGATTCACGGCTATGTCACGTAGACTAGCTGACCAGAATTCTCCTAATCAGCTTATTCCTTTTGGTCCAAGTTCATATCTATCTGCTCAAGCAAGAGTAGTCGAAGAATATGCCATGTCACAAATTATTTTAAAAGCTATGGGAGATGGTGGAGGAACTGGTATGTTGGTGGTCGTGACAGGTGCGAGCCATGTTACATATGGAGCTAGAGGCACTGGCCTGCCTGCTAGAATCTCAAGAAAGGTACCAAAGAAAAACCAAATAGTTATTTTACTTGATCCTGAAAGACAACAAATGCGGAGGGAGGGTGAAGTTCCTGTTGCAGATTTCTTGTGGTATTCTGCTGCCAGACCCTGCAGCAGAAACTGTTTTGATCGTGCTGAAATTGCTAGAGTTATGAATGCAGCTGGAAGAAAGCGTGATGCCCTTCCCCAGGTTAGCTTTTCTTTGTAGGTTGAACAAAACTAAATATTTAATTCTATTTCTTTGACTTGGTGAATTATTAGGTTAAGACTCTACTTCGTGCTTAATGTTATTAAATTTGAATGGGGTTCTTGGAATAAGAACCATCTTCTGGTAGCTTGTTTAAGTTATATGCATGTGTATCTGGAACTTTATTGTTCTTCCATATGCTTGCAGTACAGTCAATGTGTGATTAAACTTGATGATTGATCGTCCAGGTGCTGTACCCTATTGTTACAGGAAAATTTCATTTGATATTTGATTTATTCCATTCATCGTGTACTCATTTCAAAGTTATCCTATATGATAATTTATTGCAAATATTTTACAAGAACCAGGCTATATCATAATTCAACTTTCTTTTGGATGACTATGGCATTCGAGCTAGTTAGCATGCATCTTTAACTAATTAGACCGAGCCATTTCACGATCCTACAGCATTTCTTGAGCAGCTCTATTTTTTTAAGTCTTTATGGTAAGTATGTATACTTTATTCTACTTAATAGATATCGTGACATGCTTTCAGGATATCCAGAAAGGGTTGGATATGGGTGTAGTATCACCAGAGGTATTACAGAACTTCTTTGATTTGGAGCAATATCCTCTGATTGCAGAACTTACCCATCGTTTCCAGGTTTAGTTTCTTTCTGAAAAAAAAAAAAAAATTCTCAGTTGCTGTACTTCTCTGAACATCTTGCTAAAGCTCTCTTTCTCTATCAATAGAGCTCCAGTAATCAGAATTTTCAATTTCTGTCTGGTAAAATAGACATAGTGCTTGAATTTTACATTGATTCTTACTGCACCTTACTTTGGCACAGGGTTTCAGGGAAAGATTGTTGGCAGATCCCAAATTCTTGCATAGATTAGCAATAGAAGAAGCCATATCACTAACAACTACTCTTTTAGCACAATATGAGAGGCGGAAAGAGAACTTTTTCCTGGAACTTGATTATGTTATTACAGACACTTTAAGGGGTGCAGTTGTTGATTTTTTTACCGTCTGGCTTCCTGCACCGACGTTGGCATTCCTTTCCACCGATGACATAGATGTATCTGGAAGCACAGATATTTTACAAGGTCTACTTGGGTCTATCCCAGATAATGCCTTTCAAAAGAACCTTGCTGGAAAGAATTGGAACCTCAGTCACAGAGTTGCATCTGTATTTTTTGGTGGCGTAAAACTTGCTAGTGTTGGATTTATTTCCAGTATTGGGGCAGTGGCTTCCTCAAATGCTTTGTTTACCATCCGTAAATTCCTCAATCCAGGATTGGAGACTAAGCAACGAAATAAGAGATCTCCAATACTTAAAACAGCAGTTGTCTATGGGTGCTTTCTTGGCACATCAGCAAATCTACGATATCAGGTAGCCAGAAGATTTACTTATGCTTCAAATATGTTGACGTAGATAAACTGCTCTTTAAAGCACTCATTTCATTCTTATTTTCTGGTTTCTATTTTCATGGGGAGTACCTCAAAGGCTTTACTTTAACCGGAGTACTTATCAGTAGTTGTTACTAATCTGAAGGCGAATTTAGGAGCCTTATTCTCCATATGCCCAAAGAACTTGCATTTGCATCTCCTTTATAGTGTTCATCTACATTGTTTTAGCATATTTGTTCTCACGTGCTTCTTTCTCTTGAATGATTTCTTTTGGGTGATTTAAATGTAAAAATGTACCGTGGGAATACGTTGTTGAGAATTATAATTGACCTCTGCATTTGTTTTATTTTCCAGTTTCAATTTTGTTGTCCATTTCAATCATCTGATGCACCATCTTGTAATGCAGATTATTGCCGGAATAGTGGAGCACCGATTATCTGATGCATTTTCTTCTCAAATATTACTTGTAAATATGCTATCATTTGTTGTTCGAACATTAAACTCTTACTGGGGTACTCAGGTGCGTATCCCCCAACTTCATCTATTTTGGAAAAAAGCTCAAAAAGATCAATCTATTGCTTTGGATCTTAAGTAGACTGTGTTATCTATTCCACTGTTGTGTTTGCTTTCAGTAAATTAAGTGAATCAACTATGTTCATAAACCTAGGATCAAAGGAAGATTATGTCATCTGTGTTCAAATGAGATATACCTCACCAAAAAATTATGATTTATATCAGTCCAAAACCATAGTTATGCTACTCTCTCGTTTTGCCTTCTGGTATATGATTAACTCTCTTTTGGAACCTGCAGCAATGGATCGATCTCGCACGGTTTACCGGATTACAAACTCGAGAATCGCCTTCTTACCAAGTGCAAGAATCTTCCAATCCTGTTGCATTGGGATGTAATGTCACTGAAGAGGCAACTCAGGCAAGTACCGATGAGTTAAAGAATCAATAAGGTCACATAACGCATCCGAGATAACTTGTAAAAATTAAATCCGGATGCTACATAATTGACTCGTAAAGGATAGATTTGATTTTGAGGGATTTATTTTTCTCCTGCACTATTCGTTGTAAGCTATTCGATATTATTCATCTAATGCAATTTTGGTGAAATTGGAAGTCTAAAATCGTATATAGGAGCGTTCTGACCTTAAAAAACGAAGTACTTATGAAATTTTCAAAATAGCACTAGAGATGGTCGGCACACCTTTAGTTTCATCCAAAAAAAAAAAAAAAACTGGAGTGTCAAATGGGCTTCTATAATCCAAATGTAAGCTTATAATTATAATTCTTTTTTTTTTTTTTGGTAATGGTTTGGATGACGTGACACGATAAAGTGGAAGCAGTATATTGACATATATCTTCAAACGAGAAGTTGTAAGTTCAATCATTCACTGGTGTTAAAAATAAAAAATATGGTTGTAAAAATAAAAAATAAGAGTAAGTTACTCTTATTTGATCCCTGAGTCTCTTCTCTAATGCCATTTATATTAATATTAGGTGTCAAATTGTATATTTTATTTATTATTCCTTTTCTTCATGTGAAAAGTAATTTCATTCATAAAAAAAAAATTCTTGGGCCGCAAATACGTCAGCAAAAATGGATCTTTCAAACCAAATTGGTGGATGATCCATCCAGATACATGGATGACTAAGGCCCAAGGCCCAATCCACTAATTCGTAATAATTGTCTAAATATAAATTATTAGCGAAATATTCAAATAACAGTACTGGCGAAAGAGATTTATTCAAAAAAAAAAAAAAAGAGAGAGAGAAGAAACATAATTGAAAATTTTTGAAATGTAGAACAAAAAGAACACTAATATCCAAATAGCATTTCAATTTTGTATTACATGTATAAATTAATCTTTAAGGTTTAATCTAAGTTGGTGCCGAGTTTTCAGTTTGGCTGAAACTCAATGGAACTGTCGGCACTGATAACAATATTATAGTTTAGTCTTTAGTACCATTCTCATTTTTCAGGGGGCGTTTGATTTCTTTCTTTTCTTTCCTGTTTCTTGTTTATGATTTTCAATTTTTTAAAGAAATTTAAGTATTTTACAACTAACTATATTTTTCGTTTTTTTTGGAACATTGTCAAAATTGTATAGAATTTTTCGAAACAACAAAAACAAGTTTCTTTTTTCTTATTCTCATTTCCAATTTGTTTCAAAATATAAATAGAATGATTATTTGTATACTTTTTTTATACCAATTGTTTTATCATACTTTAATTCTTAGATGTTGTAACTATGAAATTCATTTTTATTCATAAAAAATGAAAAAATATAAATAAGAAATAGAAATGTTACTAAACAAGTCTTTAGTAAATGTTATAGTTTCTCATTATTCCATTTTCAATTTCTTCTAAAAACATAAATAAAACAATCATTTTACCATTATTGGCTCACAAAAATGTATCGTAAATATTTAAAAAATAAATACAACATAAAAATTTTAAATATATAATATAAAAAAACAAATTTTATATTTTGAATTTATAATTTTAGGGGGAGAGAAAAAAGTTATAAAATATATTTTTATATTTCGTAATTAAAAAAAAAAAAGAAGAAGAAAAGAAAACGGCTACCAAGTGGCATTCTAATTAAAATGTAAAAACAAAAAACAAAAGTTACCAAATGAGTCAAACTTATCCCCTCTTCTTCTCCTTGGAGTGTGCTCACTGTCGCCTGGCAGTTCCGTACTTGGATTGAATAAAATTAATCGGATAGTGAAATAAAGATGGAAGAGAATACTATGTATATATATGCATACAATCCATAAATTTATATTTCTATCAATATTTTTATCATTTATGTAGCTGACATCAAATATATTTTCATAATTTTATAAAAAATTCAATAAAATATAAGAAGGGTGGAATACTAATCCGATAATTGAAGTATTTCTTACAAATTTTTATTTTTACAACGCTTCTAAAAATATCTGTGATATTAGATATTTTTATAAAATTGACATCTCGATATTGTGGTGGTTTAGGATTTTGTCTTGTTATTTGTGACACTTACACGTGTCCAATCTGTCCAATTGCCTGAAGCGGGGTGGGTGAGGGAAAAAGGAAAAGCAAAAAGCAAAAAGGCAACAGAGTTATGGATAAGAACGATGACGTGCAAATTTATGATTCTGATGGGGTTATGGATCAGGACCAAATCCCGGAGTTATGTTTCGAATTGCTGAATCAACAACAAAAAATAAAATAAAATATAAATATAAATATAAACTAGGGTTTCTATCTCCTCTCTCTCTCTCTCTCTCTTAATAATGATTCTCCTACACAATACCTACTGTAATGTAATAACTTTTGGGAAATTAATCTTTATCCTAAATTTTCAATTTCATTACAAATTGTGCAATCTAAAAGTGTTGCAATTTTAACGAAGTGGAGTTAAAAACCATTGCCCAAAAAAAAAAAAAAATGCAGCTGGCTAAAAATTATTTGCTCTTTCAATATGCCGTAATTTTTGACCGATAATGATTTTTCCAATAATTAGTAGAAAACAAAATTACATGAAAATGGATTTATATAATTTAAAAATAGCTAAAATTTGGTTATACTTTCGACGTGGGGGTCAAAACGGCGTGCAGTATTGTCGGTTAGTCACGAAAATCAAGCTGTTTTTGGGCCGCCGGAGAGAAACCTTGGGCCGAACTTCAAACAGTGTCATTTCTGTAATAAAGCTGAATTCTGGGTGCTTTTTCACTCTTCTATTTTTATATATTTCATCCCAGTCTTCGGATAAGACTTCGTCTTCTTCGTCTTCAAGATTTCAATTCAATTCTCCAGAGAGCTTAAGCTAGCGGTGGCCATGGACGTGGTTTCCCTGAGAACGTCGTCGTCGTCTTCCGTTTCGGTGTTGAATCCTAATGCTCCGTTGTTTGTTCCGATGGCGTACAGGACGGTGGAGGATTTCTCCGACCAGTGGTGGGCGCTGATCCAGTCGTCTCCCTGGTTTCGCGAGTACTGGCTTCAAGAGCGCTTCCAAGATCCTCAGAATGATCTTTCGTTTTCTGAAAATGAAGACATCATTCTCCCTGATCTCGAGAGTTTCTTCGAGGACTTCGCTCGTCAAGGTAAAGAAACGAATTAAATCGAATTTCCGATTGACTCAATTCGGTTCACTTTCTTAATCGAGGTTATAAACTCGCGATTCCTTTTGTGTTTCTTCAGAGGAAGAGGAAGAATCTGAGTACTCCAAAGATCTGGTCCCGATTGGAGCATTGAAATGGCACAAGGCTCGGAATGCGGTTCCAAGGTTTGCTCAAAAGGCTCCGAAGATCGTCAACGTGAAAGTGAGTCCAAGGACGATTCACCAGCCGAGGTAGATTCGACGATTTGCCGAGTACGTTTCTTCAACAGAAACTCAGGATTCAGGAACCAGTTTAAGTTGCTTTCGATCTAGGTTATCGATTTCGTTTGTGTACAGAGGCTAGAACTTTGATATCGGTTAAACATTAACTCTGATGGTCTGTCTTCAGTTATTGTAAATGTGTACTATGTTCTCACTTTCGATTATGATATAATAAAAGACATCCAAAATTTTCAAAAAAGTAGATCAATGATCATCTAAATCCAAGCTGAAGAACATCGGAAATATTTTAGTATATTATTCTCTCTTCTTTAATTTTCTCAGCAGAAAGTCGCCGAAAAACTCTATTAAGTAATGTTGTTGACTTGATTATTGACTTCATCAGCTTGCCAAGGGATTGCAGTTTTGCTAATTTTGTGAAGCACTTTGATGACTTCTTCTGTGGTGACATTGCCTGTAACAGTCACCTTGTTCAGCTGCGTATCTACATTATATGTCTCTATATCTGCAAATCGTCCCCCCCCAAAAAAAAAAAAAATGAACACAGAAGATTCAATGCTTTGTTCATTAAATTTAAACCAGAGGCAGAGGAGAAATTGATGAAGACATTGAATACAAACCTTGGATTTTCTTGATGGCTTTGAGGATCTTCTTGATGCAGTCCTCACAGTGCAAACCCACCTTCAACTCCACCACCTATGTATGGCCAAAAAACAGAGAACCATTAGCACTTTTTGAAGTCAAATTCCAAGAAATTGTCTCTGCAAAATACTTGCATTAGCCATTCTGATCAATTTCTGATCCCAGCGCCAAAATCTGGAGAGTGTTGAGGAAAATAAAAAGTGAAGTGGGGTTGGAGAAGATGGATGCAAGAAGAGGAATGAAGTGTTTTGATTAAGATTCATTTAACCGATGACAAAGCGAAGCAAAGAATTTGAGCTGATGAACAGTGAAAAAGTGAAAAGGGGGAGGAATTGGATTCATTTTCCGTGATTGATGCGTTTCATCTTAAAAAGCTGAGCCTTTATTCTTGATTTCTAGACTTTAGAGTTCAGAGGAAGAGTAGCATCACCAAATATCCTCTACTTTGCTGGCTTTTCTGGCATGCCCATTTCTATCCCACAATGCCCTTTCGGTATCCATCCCCACTTTTTTCGTGTCCCTGCAAATATCCTGTTTTTTTTAATCGAGTCTGGATACTTCTGTTAACTTTTCTTTTTCCTTTTTTACTATCTTTTGTCACATTTTAGTTCTATTTTGAAATGTTTATTTAGATTTCCGTATTTTTTAAAATAATTATTTAATTAAAATTATAGAGATCAAAATGAACCAAAAGTAGAAATTATAATATTGAATTTTGTTCTCTTTTATAACGGTAGACATAGCAGTATCTATATACCAATTACCGTTGAGCTGGTAGTTTTTAGCTTTGATTAAAAATGAAATAAGATATCATGATATAATATTTTATTTTGATTTAAAAAAGATTCTTAAATTTTATTTGTGTTGACGTGTTTGTTTGTCTGGTAGTTTATGTTGGAAATGATAGGATTTGATGGACCTGTATGCAGTCGGGGAAGAAGCGGACGAACAAGAATTTAGGCCCATCTGATTTTAATGTTGGGCTCGGCCCACACTGAATTTATTTTTATGTAAAAAAAGGAGTGTATATATGTAAAATCTCGAAAATTTAAAAGAACCTTTTGAAGAATAAAAATTGAACACAAATATGAATAAGAATTACATGATGAATCCATACATGAAAAACACACACTTACAGAAAAGGACCATGAAAAAGCAAATCGTTGTGTAATATGCTTAGGAATAAAAACCATTTCCAATTTTACAACATATACATAATGTTGATGTTGAGATTTGGAGGTTAACGTGTCCTTATGGAACGAGCGATTGTTCGATAAATGAGCATGCAATAACGATCATCGATGTCGGTGTAGTGTCCTATCTAATTTTCTACAACGGTCAAGTTATTAAACGGGCCGGGGAAAGAGATAGTAGAGAGCATCTTAGGACAGATTTTTCACTTCTTTTATAGGTGCTCATGGTCAAATTGTACGTGGCATGTGGTGCTCTCGTACGATATTTTGACGGGTGGTTAGAGAACATTCCTAGGGCCTGCAAACTGTAGAGTGCACTGCGCCTTTCGTACCTTGTCGCGAGGCCCATGTCGCATCCTCCTAGTCGTACGTCTTAACGTAATAGCTATGGTCCATAAAGCCAACTGTCACCCTACGAGCGAAACACGTCGTACCCATAAAATATGCACACTTATGCGACATATGCACACTTTCATCATCAACACACACATGCACTACTGCTCTAAAGATGCTTCTCGCACTCTTTTAATTGGAGCGAAAAAAAGGAAAAGAAAATCAATGGATATATTCACGTACCCATAAAATATGAAAATATCCTTTGCAAAAAATAAGATACCTCAGTTCCCTAGTTTTGTCTTCTAATATTCCCCCTTCCTTTTCATCTTGTCCCCCACCACAATAGCTAGAGAAGTTTAAATGGAGATTTAAATTATATATGGATCTATTTAAATATTTATGTTTTATGTTATTCAAACAAGCTCATTTTGTATACTTCTTCTTCTTTTTTTTTTAATAATATTTTTGAAATCTTAAAAGAATTTTAAACACTCAATATGACTAGCAATTTCAAGATGTTTTTAGAATATAAAATATAAAAAGAAATCTTTATTCAAAGTGGAAATTGCAGATAATTAACTAAATATTGACCTTAGTATTTTAGTTTTCTTTTAACTCTTTATTATACTAAATTATTATCCACAAGTTCATAAATGAATTCAATAATAAGTAGATAATAAAATGAAATCTATTGAAAGAGGTGAAATGAAATGGTAAGCATGATTTTCCTATCAGAATTTTCAAAAGGAAGAAAATTGTCCACTTGTTGTTTGTCCATTCAAACACCCAAATGATATTTTAATGACTTTCTCTCTCTCACACACAATTTGCTTAAACTATAACTAATTTCTCCTTCAAAACAATTTGATGTGATATCTAGTTTGAGACTTTATTTGATAAGAATACCAACTTTGCCAACATTTCAAATTTGATAAGAATGCCAACTTTACCCATAGTTTGATGTCTTATTCTAGACTAAGAATTGCGTCTTATAATTATTTGATATTTATTTCGACACCCTTATCAGTTAAGAATATCAACTTCATCTATATTTTAAGTATAAGTGATGGTTTAATCCATAAATCTAATTATTTTCATTGGAACGAAATTATCTATATATTGTCTTTTATTTAAGAGTCTCAAATTTTTAATTTAGTTTTAGATTAGAATATATTATTAATTAGTCATCCTGATTTTAACTAGTTAAGGTGTTTATCCCAACAAAAGGTTATGAATTCTCTACCCACATGTTGTTGTGTACTCAGAAAAGAAAAAAAAAAGTGTTTCATTAATCTTTATATCTACCCATTTATATTATGACTTTGATTTTTAATAGCTTCACATTAGTCACTAAAGCGAACATAGCTCAGTAATTGACATATATTTCACATCAAATGGTGGTAAGTTCAGTCCTCCACCTCCACATGTTGTAAAAAAAAACACGCTTCATATTAATCCCTTAATTTCATTATTTTAATTCTGAAGAAATTTTGGCACACTTCTTAACATTTGATGATGCCACATCAAAATTTTAAACGACCAAATACACTGAATATTTTTTCTAAAAGCAAAAAATTTCTCTCTACTCAAACAAAGAAATCAATTTGGATTAGAAAGAGAATTTTTTCTTTCTTAGAAAAATAAGAAACAAACATTTGAAAATGACTCAACAAGGTTAGGGCCAGAAGAAAAAACAATTAATAAAATTCAAAAAGCAACAAATTAAAATTTCCCATCTAAATGGCTCTATTGATGGGACTCGTTCACAAGCTCCAAAATAACACCAATAATTTACAGCATTTCTTTAATCAAAAGATAACAGCCATTTTCGTGTAATTTTCAATCACTACTTTTCATGGAAAATTTTTGATATTTTAAAACAAAATATCTTCTAAAAGGGCTTGATTTAACTCCATTATCTGAGAGGAGCTAAGCCTGATTGATATTTACAAATAAATATGTGCTTTACATCATCAAATAGGAAATTTCATCATCTTTTCTCTATGTTAAATGTCATTATAATTAAAATTGTCTCTATTAATTGGTAAGGCCCTGTTTGTGATTCTTTTTTAAATGAGATACCAATATCTAAGTATGCTTGAGGAAATGAGTATATGAGTTTTGATTCTTATGAGAAAAGTGAAAGTTCTCCCCTAAAGTTAGTGTTTTTAAAGTTTGGACCAAATTTTGGATAAGAATTATGAATTCACAACTAATTAAGTTATACTTTAATTGTATAATATTTTTAATTTGTTGCTTTATTAAAATGACCTTTTTGCTTATCTTTCTGTATGTGTACATGTCCATTATTATTATGTACTGATTGTGACGTTAAACAAAAAGCTTACTTGTAAAATGTTCTAATATAATAAGTTAGTTTAGTTATATGATAAAGATCTTCACTTAAATATGTGGTCGTATAAAAAATTAAATTAAAGTCGAAATGGTAACAATAGTAATCATTTAAGGTAGGGTAGGATAGGATGAAACTTTAACTATCATTATATTATTTTTTAAGATGAGGATTTTTCAAGCAACTTTACTGAGAAAAAACAAAATTGGGTGTAGGGTGAATAAGTTTGCATTAATAATATTGATGGCTAGCTTAAGCACTTAAATTTGGTAGCATGACAGACAAACAGAGAGAATAATATTATATATTATATTGGTACAATATTAGCTCAGAAGATCATATACAAAAATCTTATTTTATTATAATATGAAAGGCTCATGGATGGGAATATAGTGATACATGAACAACTTATACCCATTTGAATTATTGTATCACATGAAATAGCAACAAATATAAATATATAAAAATTACAACCCAATTAATCAAAAAAATTTGTGCTTATTAATGATTAGTATATAAATCCCATATGATCCAAAATATAAAATGAAGAATGATTTAGAGGCTGGTTATTAAATTTATTTTCAGTGTCTTTTTGCATAATAGTTTAAACTTTGGTGGGGTTGTTTATTAAAATTGGTTAGCTTCTTTGTTAGAAACATAATGATGTTACCATGCATTTCTCATATGAAAGTCTTAAAATTTAGGAGAATAAAAGAAGGGAAAAAACCTTGATGAGAAAAAATATTATTTTAAAAAATAAAAAATAGTTCATAATCCCTTCTTTCCAAGCTTTCATTGTGGTTGATGTTTTCTTTTTAGCTCATGCCATTTGTTTCCATTTTTTCACGATTATCAACACCTCCAACATATCGGACAAAAGTGACCACTTTTAAGTGCAGGACACTGCATGGAAGAAAGTCTCTGGCAACAAGAATGGTCGATCTATCATTCTGAAAACGAGGAGTCAGAATAACATATACATGACTATAAAGTGGGTGCCTCTTATTTATAAGCGAAGGTTGGTGAATTCCACTTACCTGGCGGTTATTATAATTCCGTGATCTGCAGTATATTGTCAGAAAGACGATTGCGGAGTGGTTAGGCACGGTCTTTTGTACTTCCGCTCGCTCTTTAGGAAGGCTAGAGTATTTATGCTATATTCATCGGTTCAACCAGTATGAAGGTCAGACCTTATAATCCATATTCGTTGATTGGACTGAGGATGAGTTATGAATCAATCTATAAGCTAGACATTATCGTACATTAGAGTCGTGGATTGGAGAATTATTTCTCGACATATATGATATGTCAAGACATTGTATCTGTGAATCTATAATATGATGATGCATGAAAGGTCGTTTCGTTGCCCAAAACATACAAAATGGTATTTCAAGTCCATCTATGTATGGAGTGAAATATATATATATATATTTTTTTTTTTCTTTTTTTTTTAAGCTGACACCTTGATTAAGATAAAATTTCACCAATTTGTCCTATTTTTTCCTCATAAAAAAACTTTTTTAATGAAAAATTGTAATAATCTTTTTTCAGTTCATCAACAAGAGATTTTGATAGTAAAAAAGTTGAAAATTTTGAATTAAAGAAAAAAAGAAAAAATGTTGAAAATTCCTCGTCTGCATTCCATTATTATCATTATCTATCACCAATTCACTATTAATAAGTTTACTTTTGAGCTTCTCGTTCATTGGAAAGTCTAATGGCGACCACTTCAACCTTACTTTGCCTTCTAACTGACTTCACTAAGTGCGGTAAGACCTTTTTTTCTCTCTCTCTCTTTAATTACAAAAAAAAAGAAAAAAGAAAAAAAAAACTGAGTGCTGTATGAATCAGCAGCTGAAATCTATTCGCACTTTACGCCTTCCAACATCAAACCCACTACTTTTTTCTAATTTTTTAAAATACCGAAAAATCAACATGATACTATGTCTCATTCGAATAGAAATATTTATAAAAATATTGATAACATGTCCACATCAATGTTATTTCTAAAAATTGTAAATATAAAAAATTTGTAAAAATTATTTAAATTAACAAATAAACGTTTCATCATTTTCTAAGGAGTTTAAAATAATTAATGTTACGTGTGTTTACATTAGTGATAACTTTTGATATTTTTCATATTTTATCGATTTTTTTGTAATATTATAAAAATATCAAATTATCGTTTATATTGATGTTGAATTCACTAACACATAGAAATGTCGATAGAAATTTTGGCATGTCATAGAAATTTAATATCTTAGATGCAACTTCAGACTACTATTAATATTTTTACTATAGTGTAGAAACTATATTCAACTTAACATATTTTCTTATATATTAACTTTTTTTTTTTTGCTTGGATATATACATAATAGGACAAATATTTAAAATCTTCACTTACACTCCTATAATACTATATTTAAAAATAAAAATAAAGACAAAGTTTCCCATCGTTTACAGCAACACATTTTGTGATATATAAAAATTTATATGTTTCTTAAATAAAAATAGAAAGAATTTAATTTTTTTAAAGAACAATACATTATAAATAAATTAATAGAGAATTTCAACTTCCACTACCCATGTTTGATTACTTTTTTTTTATAACAATTATAGAAGTGTGGATTAAACCTTTGACTTAAAAAAAAAAATTGGTATCTAAATCATACTTCACTCCCAAAGATTTTAACTTTACAACATTTTTTTGATGTGTCATTAGTGCATTTGAACATATTGCTTTAACTTTTTTGAGAGTGGGATTGTAGCATCTTCAGTTTTTATTTATTTATTTGATGTATGGATTTTGTTGCCCTCTTTTGTTTTGTTTTGTTTTTTTTTTTTTGTTTTTCCAGACACTTTGAAGTAATTGAAGATTAGGTTGGGATTAACTTTTCTTAATCCTACCATTTGAATTATTTCTCTTTCCAATTTACTTGAAGTTTGGTGTCTGTTTAAGTTCCAAAATTACGAGACAATTAATAAACGTATTTATATCTCCTTGATGTATATATTCTGCTACCTTAGTTTAGTTCAACTAATTAAAATATTTATCTTCAATAAAAAATCATAAATTCGAATATTCACTTCCATATATTTATATTATATTAAAAAGAAAATGATATATATAACCTCATCAAAAACTTTAAAACTTTTGATAAGATGAAAGAAAGTCATATCAAATTATTAAAAGTTGGAAGTTTAATTTGAAAATTTAAGATAAAATTGGACTCTAAAATAATTGATATTAAATCTATTGTTTGTTATAGTTATAAAACTTAAATATACTCTTTTTTTTTTCAAGTCACTTAAATATACTCTTTAGAAATTTGAATAAACAAATACAATGCGAAAAAGATGTCTGAATGGAAACAATTTAGAAAAGTTGCAAATGCGGCCAATGACCAAACTGAATCAAAATTAATTGATTTGATATTTTCTCTTTTAGCGTTGAAAAATTCGATTTGATTTCTAATTTTATTCATTAAAAAATTAAACAACATGAAACCCACGAACTCGAAGATCAGACGGCGGAGAGTAGTTAAGACGATGGCTTAAGCTTTGAATAATTCTGTAAGGTGAGAGGAATCTCCACCGTCTGATTTCCCCAGATCAGACATCTTACTTGCCATTCCAAAGACCCACAAGTTGTTAAAAAAGAAAAGGCCCCCACTTGTAGAACCTTCTGGATCTCAAATCACATCCCACCCTACACGTGGCAGCCAGCTATAATCTCCCTCTCTCCCTCCATTTTATGGGGAAGGCTGTTTTCGAACTTATCCAAAAAATTAGGCATCTTCCCATATTCTTTTCTTCACGTTTTCCCCCCAACATTTGCACAGATTCGCAGTTTAGTTCCCTTAAAATAAGTGAAATCCCATCAGTAGTCATCACTCACCACCCCCCAAAGTTTGCAATTTTTCTACTTTTACCCAAAATTCATGGGCCATCGCTGGGCAGAGTTTACGTCACTCACATTACAAATAGAAAATAGAAAATAGAAAATAGAAAATAGAAAAATTAGAGAAACAGTGGAACATGTCCTTATTATAAAAAAGATTACAGATACAGATACAGATACGTCGGGAAATGACCAATAGGACCTCGCCCCCATGGTTTTACCCAACTCCAGCACACACGAGATCAAATCTCACAAATCACGCAAAAGCAAAAGGCCAAACGCCAAAACAAACAAACGAAACTCAACACGCCCTGAGTTTCTTACATCTCTCTGATTCTTTGATGTGCGTTACTTATTTTTGTTATA